>JASDQU010011616.1:0-13419 GCA_032191745.1 Picea mariana | reverse complement strand
GCTCCTCCATCTTGCATTAGCACGGCCCCCAACCCTTGCTTCAAGGCATCTGTGCAGACTTTGAAGTCCTTTTCCATATCCAGCACTCGTAGAATTGGCGCACTAGTTAGTAACCTCTTAAGCTCAATGAATGCACTATCACATTCTTCCGTCCATTCATACCTGACCCCCTTGTGCTGCAAAGTGGTGATGGGTTTCACTATTTTTGAGAATCCTTCCACAAATCTCTGATAATAACCTGCTAGCGCCATGAAGCTTCTCACCTCATGGTCATTTTTCGGCACTGGCCACTCCATAATGGCCTTTACCTTTTCTGGGTCCATAGGGATTCCTTCACCGGAAATGATATGACCTAAATAGTGGATCTCTTTCTGAAAGAAGGAACACTTCGACAACTTCCCATACAATTTGTTCTCTCTAAGGCAGGACAACACCACTCGTAAGTGTTCCTCGTGTTCTCTTTTGTTTTTGGAATAGATGAGGATGTCATCTAGAAAGACTTGTACAAAACGGTCTAAGTACTTCCAGAATATGCCATTCATGAGGCTCATGAATACTGCTGGTGCATTGGTCAATCCAAAAGGTACTACGACAAACTCGTAATGCTCAAACTGAGTTCGAAAGGCGGTTTTTGGGATATCGCCTTCCTTAATCCTTAATTGGTGATACCCTGATCACAAATTGATCTTTGAGAATACCACTTCTCCTTTAATCTGATCAAAGAGGTAATCTATTCGCGGCATTGGGTACCTATTTTTCATTGTAGCACGGTTCAAGTCTCTGTAGTCTATACATAATCATAAGGAACCATCCTTCTTCTTTACAAAAATTACTGGTGCACCCCAAGGTGAGACACTGGGTCTTATTAGCCCTAAGTGTAGTAATTCTTTCAATTGCATTTGCAACTCACAAAGTTCCTGCACTGTCATCCAATACAGAGTCTTGGAAATTGGTTCTGCACCGAGTTTTAGCTCAATAGTAAAATCAAGCTCCCTCTCAAGAGGTAACCTTGGTAACTCGTTTAGAAAAACATCCTTAAATTTTGACAATACCAGGTATTGATCCAATGAGGGTCCCTTCCTTTCATTCACTGCTTCCACTACATATAGTCGACACCCTTGCCTCAAGCATCGCTTAACCTTCATAGTTGAGATAAAGCGTNACAAAGCACCCTTTTTGCGAAACAATCTACCAAAGTTCAATGAGATTCTAACCAATCCATTCCAATGATTAGATCGTACACCCCGAGAGAAGTGACGTATACCTTCAACCTGGTAGTACACACTCCCAGGTCTACTATACAATTATCAACGCTAGGTCCTACCACTTGTTTTTCCCCCAAAGCCATCTCGACTTGTTTAAAGGCATCGTGCTCGTAGGCTGCCAATACACTCTTTTCTAATGCAGATGGTGAAATGAAACTATATGTCGCACCATAATCAAATAAAATATTAACATTGATATGATTTAGCGTACCCGACGACTCCACCACCGTGGATTGATGTTCGGCCTGGTGATTATTAACCGCTGCGTAAATCCGGTGGCTGCTACTTGCTCTTCCCATCAGGGCCTTTCCTTCTCTATGCACAAATCCTGATTGTAACTCTGGGCAGTCACGCTGGTAATGGGGTCCTCCACATCCCCAACAGGTAACATGAGATTGAATTTGCGCACTATTCTATGACTGTCTCTGAAACGAGTTCCCTCCCCTGGAACCCCTGCCCCAGCTACTAGCTGCTCCCTGAGATGG
This sequence comes from Picea mariana, assembly GCA_032191745.1. Taxonomy (NCBI): domain Eukaryota; kingdom Viridiplantae; phylum Streptophyta; class Pinopsida; order Pinales; family Pinaceae; genus Picea; species Picea mariana. The sequence goes on along the minus strand of JASDQU010011616.1, from coordinate 11,669 downwards.
CCGTGGACCTGCCTGCATCGTTGGTGATGAACGAGATGCTGTACTCGCTGCCATTGAAATCCCTGTGGCTATTGTCCTTGGTGCGACTCTATTACCATATGGAGGTGGCCTTGAGCCCCTTCCCCTGGGAAATGTCCTAGGGGCATTCCCCACGAATTCAGGACGATGCGGAAAGGAAGGTCTTGTACCTCCAGTTAAGTTCATGTGTCCCTCTGCATAATGCGCATTTTCCACATCTTCCGCTACTAAAGACAGTTTCCACATCCACACCATAGCCCTTATCTTAGGGTTTAGCCCATAGATGAAGCGTTTTGCCTGCCGTTGGTCGTTATCCATATATGAAACATACTTGACCAATTCCATAAACCTAATCTCATATTCTTCTATGATCATGTTTCCTTGTACTAGAGCATGAAATGCCCCTACCTGCTGTTCCTCATAGTAAGCTAGCAGATATTTCCTTTGAAACCTCTCCTCGAAAAGTTCCCAAGATACAGTGTCCGGGTTAAGATGCAGTTGTCTTTCCAGGTTGCCCCACCAGTTCAAGGCGTTGTCTCTTAACTGGAAAATAACTATTTTCACCTTTGAGGTGGACGCATAGTCCCTTAAGGAAAAACACCTTGTCATGCCTTGCAACCATGCTTCCGCGCGTTCACTGGCGCGACCCCCGACAAACTCCGGAAGTTTGATCTTCTGCAATTCTCGAGTGATGTCTTTGGGTGAAGGTCCTCCCCCTGAATCCATTGATGCTTCTGGATTACCCGTTCCAGATGGTGGGGGTTCCACTTCTATCTGTGCTGGTTGTCGCCCCTTTAAAGTCTCATTTATGGCCTCCAAAGAGCGTAGTATGAGAGCTAGTTCGGGCGATGGTGGCGGCGGCACTGGCGGTGTTGGCGGTGCCTGCGACGATGCTCCTCTGCCTCGATTCCCTCGAGTCCTAAGCATCCTATATGATTTAACCTGCGTCAACCAAAGTTGTCAGGGTGAGTTCAAGGACGTTTCAAATTGGTGCTACTTAAACTAGAAAACAAGGTTAGGGGTAAGTTTTTCTTTACTTGTCTGTAAACAGACATTACTCTCTTTAGGGGATTGGCTAGGTTAGGGTTAAGTGTCTAAGCTTGAGGTCTTCGCCTAAGAAAACTACTGATTCCCTAGCCCAGTAGTTATGCTAACTTTGCGCTATGTATTTCTCTAGCTTACTTGCCTAGTATGCATGAATCCCCCTCCCACTTATCTCGTTCTAAGTCCTTAACCTTTCGCTAAAAACAATCTAATTAGTCGCTTTAACTAGTTTTAAATTTGAGCATGAATTATAAATTTTAAATATAATTAAACATAATTTTAATTATAAATAAATTTAAAACATAGTTAATTAATTAAACATAATTTTTTATTATGATCAATATTATTATGTTTTAATCACATAATAGTTTAAATATAATTTAATTAGAATTAGAATAAAATTTAATAATTTTAACTTTAAACTATAAATAACTTAAACTCTAAATTAACTATACGTAATCTAAATTAACTTAACCATAAATTTAACATTAACTTAAAATTAAAACTTTAAAATTTAAACAAAATAAATAGAAAATGAATACTAATAATAATAATAATAAAAAAAACTAAATAAGAATATAAAAAAAACAAAAAAAAAAAAACAATTTTAACGTGGGCAGTGGGTCCTCACATGAGGCCCACGTGCCCCTCCCTCACCACGCTCATTCCAAACCCTACACGCCTCTCTAACAAACCCTAAACTATCCTCAACCCTAACGCTCCCTCACTACCGCCTATCCCACTCTACAAGTGCGGCCAGGGTTTCTCCCTCTCTGCTACTGTGGCGGAGATATGGTAATGGCAGCAGGCTCCTCCCTTGTGGCAATGCGTTGAGCACAGTGGCACCCCCTCATGGGATCGTCCTCCATGTGACTTGGTTCTTGGTTTCGGGTCTGGGTGCGTTGTGCACATTATACTCTCCTCTCCTCGGTGGTTGAACGCTTGGTTCTTGAGCTTGATGCTCTGTGTTTGCTTGAAGGCTTGGCTCATGGTGCGCGGCTTGCAGACTTGGATATTGGGAGACCCGTAGAGCACTCCACCTTGCCCCCCGTGGGCTCCTTCTCCATGCGGCTTTGCACTTAAAATCTTGAACTCTAGGAGTTAGGCCTGTGGGATATAACTTTTTCTTTGGAATAGACACAATCTTGGGGGTGACCGCCTTCTTGGTTGGGGTGGCGGCCAACTTCAGAGTGGGGGGAGATGCTACTACAAGTTTCTTTAGAGAATTAACAGGGCATCTCTACCTTCTTGGCGGGGGGAAAGGGACTTTAGCCTTGGCATTGGGATTCAACTTTGGTTGTTTATGGAGGTCAAGAATTAAGGTTATTTTCTCACACTTGGTGCTAATTCAGATCTCTTAGGTTGGTGCAAATATTCAAATCTTGCCAACAAATATGTATGGGGTTTTTAAATAGCATTTTCACATGAGTTTCCTTCTTCCATGAAGTTGAATCTGTTAAACATTGTTTGGACATATTGAGGTAATTTAATTTGAAAATTCTTTACACTTGTCATAAAACATGCCTTTGCTAGTGTGCAGAGGATCGATCTATGAAGTGGGTCATATACGTGGAAGCGAAGGACGAAACTGTCATTCTTGGGTTTAAAAGGCACAGTGGACTCAACACCGAATCTGTCGTTTCTGGTCATGGTAGCACAGGTCGACATCTGTGGTACTCAGTCCAGAATCGAGGAATCACGAAACTGGCATTAGCGAATGTTCAAAGACACTGCTACCTGCATTAAGATTCAAGCCGAGAATCAACGCTGCCGATAGGGTTAATGTTTGGGAACCCATTAGGGTCTGAGGATTTGCTAACTTTGACAGCCTTAGGAGTCATGGTGCCTCGGTCTTGGCAGTGGCAGAGGGTGCAACAGGAGATTTGACTATTGTTGGCTGAGCTCGGAAACTCGAAAACCCTAAATGCGCAAAGTCCTCGAAGAGCTGGTTGTTATCTGCTAAAGAGATCTGGAGTTATTACGAACACGTGCATGCATCAACTGTAATTGTTGACGTAAATATTGGTTCTCACTATCTAACTGGGTTGTCTGCTTCCTCAGTCTTTCATTTTCTGCTAGAAGTAGTTGATTCATAGCTGTAAAATTTCCATTCCTAGATAGAAGTCGAGATGTTTCTTTCCGTTGCTTGTCACGACATCTCTATTTTGGTTAATGTTCGGTTGATCTACAGGGTGCTAATCAAGCTTAGGGGCTCGAAGTTGGGCCTGCAAGCTATGTTTTTTTTTTTTTTAATTTTAATTTTTTTGAAAGTTGCAGGTAATAAATCTTATGTAAAAGAGGAAAGGATATGACCTCCTACAATGCTACCTTGCGCAAGGGTTCAATCACGAGTTGCTGAGGTCCCAAAATCATTGGCATCCATAGAAAAAAAGCTCTATTGTCATACGATGGCTCTTTGAGTCTCCTTGGGTAAATGCATTGTTCACTCAATTTGTTTTTTGTTTTTTTTAAATTTGTACTGTTTGTATTTAATTGATAGTGACATATTTTTATGAAATTCTCTTCAATTACTGAGAATGAATAAATTTATCAACGGTGTTTTATTATTATTTTTTTTTCAGGTCTGTGAAAGTGGGGTGCTGATATTGCCCCCACTAGGGTTCAAGTTTCACCCCTGACATGCTGGCGCTCACAGTTTTGGATATACATTAGTTTTATATGGCTTAGGTTGCTTGTGCACATACATCACCTTTTATTTTCTTTATTTATATTTATATGTATATATATATATTTTTTGTTCATTATATAAAAAAAATATCACTCCGTACAGGTGAGGCTTCTTACAGGTTTGAAGCTTTTACAGGCGAGGCTTCTTACAGTTCTGAAGGTGAACATGCCTCCATCAATCTTACAACAGTTTCTAAGGTTTTCTGGTTTATTTCTAGGTCGATTCTAAGTAGGTGGGTAGGCCCTTGGCCCCAGATTGTGAACTACAACTTTGATACCATGTGTAGGAACCAAAAATTTATTTAATCCTAAAAATTTCATAATATTAAACATAAATTTCTTTCAATGCCTAAGTAATTCAATAATCATCGTATAAGCATATAATATTCAACAGAAAATTTAATTTATCCACAGCATGAATTAAATTTATGAACAACATGCTAATAATTTACATAATCATCACATGACTCAAAAAATTCATAAATAAAATACCTCTTCCTGATGCTAAACTCTCGCTTATCTGGTTTTCCTCCCTGCTGCCTTGCCCAACCTGTTTCTTTGACGAAACCCTGCCCAAACCGACTAACCACCCAGCCAGCTAGGAGAAGCCTGTCCGACTCCCTAGCTCCAGGATACCGTAAATAATCCTGGCCCCTGTGCACAAAACCCCTAGCAACCCGGTGCCCCCTGCAATGATTCACAAAAACCCCAAAACCAAACTCCCAACACCAGAAAATATGCCAAACCAGAAATACAGTGTCCTCCTCCAAAATGCTTCCTCCCCCAAAATCATGATCATCTCTCATCATATCTCCCCCCATCCACCGACTCCCTATCCTCCATTAATTACCTTATCCTCCCCATTATTACCTTATCCCATGCCTTTATTACCTTATCCTTCATTTAATGCTTCATTCCCCCCTGCATACGTAAAGTCTTTAATTAAATAAATTAAAATTATTAATCCCATTTAATTCATTACACAAACCTTAATGTGTCAATTGATTAATTAATTAATCAATCAACATATATAAACAATTAATTAATAAATATTATTAAGAAATAAACATTGTTTAACTAAAACATATTAGGACAATTAATTATCTAATTAATTATACTTGATAAACCCTATGCAACTATCTAACCAAGGTTGTTACAACCCATTGATAAAACCTTCCAACTCACTGCCTCATTAATCAATGGTGTGCCCTCCTTCATCCAATTCTCCCAACTAAAGAATAAAATAACTATGCAGAAGAAAAACCTCCAATATTGTTGCAAACGGGTGCTATGGGACCACCAATCACTTCTAAAGTGAATTCTCCTGTAGATCTAGCCTCCTCCAAGAAATCAAATTCTTCTTCCTCCACTGGTGCACCTTGCCTGCTGGAAAAACTCTACAATTGTGCCTTGCTTGCAAAAATGACTTTTGAAATGGATCTGGATTGGATAGAATGGTGAGGGAGGAATATTTCACCTCCTTTGCCAAGCTTGGACTAGGAACAGAGGGATTTTTCACCTCCTTGTTGGTCTCTAGGGTTTCTTGACTCAAAACCCTCAAAACGTAAGTTGCATAGCTCAAGACATCACAATAAGAGAAAAACATGAATGAGGAGTGAGGCACCCTCCTCTCTCTTTTATACCTCCTGATCTAATTCTCAGTTGAGTTGCGTTATGATTTTTACTAAGGTTGTGGTTTCATTTTCTCCTTACGTCACTTAAACTTTTCTTTTCTTCATAAAAGTCACTATAATAAAATAACATTAATTCTTTAAGTGACCTTTACCACCTCATAGCCCCTTTTTACCCATTGAACTATAGTCTAGAGGGGTGACTAGACTACTTAGTCCTCCTTTTTTCTTGTCAAGGAGAGGGGAACATTACAGTCTCTCCCACTGGAAATTGCTTGCCCACAAGCAATCCCAAACTTGTTTGTTGTGTCACATGTTCACTCTCTCAAGTGGCATCTTCTATAGATAGATTTTTCCATTTGACCAAGTATTCTTTAATGCTATTTTTTCTTAGTTGTTTCGCCCTTACCTCCAAAATCTCTTCTAGTATCAAGATCAAGTGCCCCTCTTCATCAACTGGTGGTAGCTCTTCATTAGCTACAACATGTTGTCCCAATGTCGTTTTTAGGCATGATACATGGAAAACATTCTGAATTTTGCTTCCCTGTGGGAGATCTAACTCATATGCCATTGCCCCAACTTTCCTTTGCACCTTATATGGTCCATAGAAATGTGGTTTGAGCTTTTATGTGCCATTATTTTTAATGGATGATTGTCTCTATGGTTGTATCCTCAAATACACCAAGTCCCCTACCTCAAATGTAACGTCCCCGACCATCAACCTCACCATCGGGCAATGCTACTTCGTGGAAAAATTCTCATACATATATAATATGCCTATAAAGATTGTGCATTAAATCAAATTAACACATTTATGAAATTTAATCAACAATACAGAGTAATCACAATATTACTGCTAACATACAGAATTAAACAAAATTAATAGTAAATATCATTGCAACGAAATACATGATACATTTCGAGACACAGACATGCATCACATATAAATTAAGTACAAAATTAATACTTATCTTTTAAACTGGCGTAACACCACCAACTGTGTGTAGACCTTCCACAAACCTCCCAGCCTTAGACTACATTGCTCATCACTCTCAGTAGTAGGTCATCCCCGAGCTGGGACTAAGCTCCACCGGGCAAGGGAATCGTAGGCGAGGCAAGGTCAACAGGAAGACACACAGTTTATGAGGATGGATTCTCTCCCATGAGACACTTATGCCCACTACTCACAGACTCTCATTCCCCACATGTTTGTCCCACCCCAGGAGTATACACCTTCAGTATCACCCAGACAGTCCTTCGACTGCTAAACCTCCCTTGCCTTGGGCTTCAGCAGGACAGACCGGAATTCTCCGAGCTCTGTGGCAGCTACATGACCCCTTTTGGGAGTTCTCACTTCCTCCATGCACTCTCTCACCCGGAGAGAGTCGCTCACAAGCCTGACAACCTGCCTCTTCAACCACAACCACCTCTCTCACATGGAGAGAGTGTTGCACACATGCCTGACAACCTGCTTCTTCAGTTATGTTCCAACATAAGGAGGACAATAGTAAGGCTCAACAAGGAACAGATGACGGTATCCAATCACACTCAGCCAAGGGACTATGTGGACACAACAACCCATAGTTAAAACACACACGACATAGATAATTATGATATGCTCAGGTTTCTCATAAGACAACAACCTAAACAGTTAAGCACGAACTCAGATTTGCAGAATAGATAAACCAGGTTCACAGGACACATAGGAGACACGGCTCGGTCCATGGGTTTTCCACTGGTTTTCAAGGTGCATGACAAGATAGTTATGGAGAGGTCGATTATGGAGACCAAACACAGAGACTAGGCGAAATTCACGGGAATACACCAGTCGATCATAGAGGTCTCACGATTTCGAGTTTCAGAGCTGTGTGAGGTATACAAAGGTCGAATACAGAGGGCATGAGATTCAAGTGGAATACACCAATCGGCTTCATGGTTCTGGTTTTTAGGAATGCGTGACAAGACAATTAAGCAGAGGTCATTCATAGACTCAAACGGTTCAGACAACCGACGACAAAATGGAGGACGAACCCCCCTCACGACTCAATTCCTAGATTAAATTGCATGTGCCTGGGCCGACAGATGTCACCCATGAAGTTGCATGCACTCCATCAAGTATGTGTTCCCTTTTGCACATGTTGGAGCTACATGCGTTGCCTCTCCCAAGACTTAGGATAAATAAACATGTCTTTCACACCACTTTGGAATAAATTATTATTCCCAAGGGCTTAATCCCCCTAAGCTTATCCCCTCTTTCCAACCTTTTAGTCCCCTCTCCCTTACCCATTCTATGGAAGCTTAGTTCCCCATCACTCTTTCTTCATGGCCGGTCAACACGTAGCGATGTTTATATATTATATTAATGATCTACATAATTACATATACAAAATCAAGCTCCTAGCCTTAACACTTATGCTCTCCGGCCTAATAAACACATAAGCCCACCAGCTTATCAATACTCGGCTCACCAATCTACAAAACATGATTACAATTCATAAACATGATTACAATTCATAATATAACTATAGCAATACCGGGGGATATTACAATCCCCTCTCCTTATTTTTTCACTGTCCTCAATGCACTTTTAAACAACATCAACAAGATTTTCAAAATCTTAAAAAATATGCGGGTATTTTGCCCGCATAGCATTCTCATGCTTCCATGTCGCATCCTCGAGAACGTACTAGGTCCACTTGACCTTTTGTTACACATTAGAATTACTCACTTCAATAGTGTCACAAGTGTCGTCATTACAAGTGTTGTAAGTGTCGCATCTTGATCACAAGTGTCACAAGTGTATAAAACATCATACTACCATCTTGCCTATTTCATTCCTCTAACGACATCATAAGGACACCTAAGACACCTCAAAGACTAGTTTTGAAGAAGATAAATTAGTTGACAAGAAGTACAAGCCTTTTTCCATTGGAAAAACCACTCAAAAATGGATTTTGGAGATGAGTGCTCCCCTACCCACTGTCAGGGAGTGCTAGCGCTCCCTGGGCCTCTTTGGGGGAGTGTTTAAGCACTATGTGCAGCCTTTTGGGGGAGCACTATTTTTTTTGAGCGAGTTTTTGGTTTGTTGAGACAAATCAGGGAATAATCCCTCAATTTTTGAAGGTGGTTGGATTCAAATAGAAGGTCAAGGCATGATCTTAGGAGAGATCCACAACTGAAGGAGAGGAATCCTCAACTTATCCCAAAGATCTCTCAAGTGGTTAGGCCTTTCCAAGCCTATATAAGGAGGCCTCCTCATGGTAGAAGGGATGGATGGAGATTGAGAATTACACCAAACTTATGATCCCATAAGTGAGATGTCATCAAAGCAATCAATGTAGATTACTTGAGAAAAGGGGTTGGACAAGGATAACTGAAAGAAGTTGTTGCACCTTCATCAAAGGATTGTAAGTACTTTTACTTGTTCTTATCAATATATCAATGCTTGGTCTGTTTCTTTTAGACTTATGTTTGTTCTTTTTCTGTGTCAAGCTCTTTAAAAAATGAAACAGTCACCTCTCTTGAACCTTCTTTTCATCCACTCTTATCCTTTTTATCCATTTAGTAGAGAAATTGGTGACAACCTCAAAGTCGGTGAATGAATTGAAGCTTGGAGGGCATGTCTCCAGCCTTTGATGATCATTCCGGATTTAAGCCACTAGCTTTCAGGCTGGGGGCATACCGAGCTTAGTCTTTGTTTTTTTTCGTGCTCGAAAAAACATGAGAATGTAACCGAGTAGACTTTTATCACTTTTTTGGACTCACATGGATATACGAAAAAAGGAACCCCTTGGAGTCATCTTTAAGCTCTTTTCAGACTCTCTAAACATGAAAAGATTGTCGAGTGATCTTGCTTCCTTTCCCACTCGTTAAAAGGTTTGAAAGGGCATCTTTTGAGTGATAATTTATCTCTTTTTCATCCTCACGAGACTAACATTACGAAAAATGACAACACTGGAGTCGTCTTTAAGTTGTTTTCAGACTCTCTAAATATGAAAAAAATCGAGTTTACCTTCTCTAGACTTGTTAAACAATCATACATTAAAGGGCCCATATGGGACCGAACCCTTACTTCTTCCAGTTCGCTAAACAAAGGAAGAGGGACTTACCGAAGGTGAGTCATATTGAGCATGTGTTACCCTCCTTGAGCTCGTTTAATTAAAAAGAGGTACTTGTCTATCTGGGTGGGGGAAAAATTAAAAGAAGCAAGCCAAGAAGTTTTTGAGAACACTACCAGTAGCTCTTACAGTCGCCCTTGAACACGACACTTTTTCTTTGCATGCATTTTAATTTGTTGAACCTATGCACTGAGCCAATCCTCTGAGTTTCTTTACTCCTTTGGGTCACCTGACAAAAGTCACAACATCCACTGCATCATCAAGTTTTGGTCCATGTCAAGTTTTTGTTGTTGTGCCTCAGTGTTCAAGGGAAGTTTCTACCTCGGGAGTCAACCATCACAAATATCCTGTTTCAATACCTGTGTCAGTCCATTTTCATTTGATCTATCAATTACATCTCTGTGCCAATTTCGTGTCATTGATGGGGGATACATCAAGGCCCTCCATTGACAAGTCTATTCCTGTCGAGTTCAACACATTATCCAGGAACTAGACTTAGAAACCAGTTATCACTTTGGGACCTACATGCCTCAATGGTAGGCCTCCTCATGTCCGACAGTGGGTTTACATCATTGACCCCTGATCGAATGATTCCATGGATTTTCGACTTCAGCTCATCCATTCACATTCGTTGGAATGTACTAGAGTACCTTTGGAATCATTGACATCAATGATGATCTCCCTTGCACTTTTTAATGGTTTACCTCATTGACCGGTAATCAAGTGGTTTCTACCATGTTCGACATCAAGAGATCTATTCATATGGTTAGATTCATACTACATCAGGATCGGTAAGAAGACCATGGGTTGAGTTATCACTCTTATATATACTTTGCCTAGGTTGCGAAGGTGTTCTTTTGAACTATGACACATATACTGTTACATAGATCCACTTTGTATTGGTCGTGGCTATGTCTTGTCGTCTCGTAGATCCATTGTGTATTATTAGTGGCTATGATCAATTCAAGTCATAGGAGTATAGATCCACATTGTATCTTTAGTGGATATACCTTTTGTCAATATACTTATGGATTCACAGTGTATTTTATGGCGGCCATACCTAAAAAGTCTTTATCACTCAAGCATAGGTATGTCTGCCTTGGGTTTGAAACATGTCATAATATTTTTTTGATGGTTATGTGAAGATTTTTCCAGCCTCTATGCGTCCATACCCTTTCTCGAAAAATTCTACAAAGTACTTTAGTCATCATCGTCTTCTGACTTCGCACTTTGGGGGGCAATTTGTTACACATCAAAATTACTCACTTCAATAGTGTCACAAGTGTCGTCATTACAAGTGTTGTAAGTGTCACATCTTATCTGCAAGTGTCGCATCTTGATCACAAGTTTCACAAGTGTAGCAAACATCATACTACCATCTTGCCTATGTCATGCCTCTAACAACATCATAAGGACACTTAAGACACCTCAAAGACTAGTTTTGAAGAAGAGAAATCAATTGACAAGAAGTACAATGTTGGGTATGTGTTATATTCTTTGCATGAGTAGTAGTGTCTGAGCGTCTGCACCGGGCGCACAGGGGGGTGGAGCCCCCCGCGCGGGGGTTTGGAGGCAGCGCCCCCAAAATTATTTTTCGCACTGGGACGACATATTACCGAGACCACATATTTTCGGGACCACATGATATTTAGGTGGTTTTTCGGCACATGGTTTTTTGCCGATGGTTTTATATTTCCGGTTAAGGAATTAGAGTTTTGGACTAATCCAGGTCATTGGGTTAGGGTTTTGGATGCCGATGGATCCTATATGTATATTGTATTATAAACAATGTAACACAATGTATGAATATAATATATGCTGGTTTTCCCGGTTTGGGTTTCCAGGTGAAAAATCTCTGTGTAATGTTTGTATTTGCCATTGTATCTTTTCTGAATATCAGTTTGCAGTAGATATTGTACAAGGTTAGAATTTACATTTTGGTATCAGATCTTTATTGGCTTCAGGGGGACGCCTTTGTTGTCAAGGGTTTGGCTCGGGACTGTGATAAGCCTTGTTACAGTGGGAGATCTGCGGTATTGTTTTTCAGGTGAAAAGAAATGGTAAGCAATTCAAAAATGGAGATCGAGAAGTTTAATGGGAAAATCTTTGAGCTGTGGAAGCTCAAGATGGAAGATATTTTGGTGGACAGAGATCAGTGGATCACGGTAGA
>JASDQU010011615.1:129588-158377 GCA_032191745.1 Picea mariana | reverse complement strand
CCAAGACAATAAACCAAACACTAGAGAATATCCTCTCCCAAGCAATACGCCTCTCTCTCTTCCTTTTTCCGACAACTGGTAACTACAACTTCCTTCAATACTTGCACACTAGATGAGTGAGATAAGTGAGTGAACAAATGAGGCATTGGCTTCCTTTATTTATAAAAAATGGAAAGCGTTGAAAGGAGGTGTCTCTTCACTGGCAGGGCCAACTTTTGTTTATGGGTAGTTAGAACCACTCTAATTTTCCTAGGGGTTGACTTCTTAATTTTCATATTACATTTAGGATTTGACCAATCCGCAAAAGGGGATAAGAATATTATTTTTAGTTACAAAATATTTCAACACTTATTCTTAGTCTCCAACCTGAAGGAATCTCCAACTCCCTATGTGCTTCAACACCAACTGAAAGGAGGATACAACATCCTTTCCTTGCCTCTTCCTGCCACCTTGGAATATAAATGTAGACTAAATTGTCACTACCAAATCTTTGCCACTATCACTACCATTATCACTGCCACTACCACTATCACATCAACTTGTAACCTGTCAACCTGTCAACCTGTCACTGTCACGAACCTATCACTGTCAACCTATCACATCAAATCACCACTGCCATTGTCACTATCATTGTCACTGACATATCATCATCAACATGTCACCATTGTTGATACTCAACATGAGAAAAAACAAATCCTTTCACATGGATACCATCACCAAACCATGTAAATCAACCTATATTAACCATACATCAATCATTCACCAAGACCTGTACCAAACTGTGCATCAAAAATGCACCAAAACTTGTACCAAATTGTACATCAACCATGCAAAAACCATGTACCAAAACCTATACCAAACCAGACATCAACCATGCACCATATCATGCATCAAACATGTACCATACCATCAACCATGTACCATTATGTACCATAAATAATGTACAATGAGATGTACCTCAACTATATACCATATCAATCATGATATGTCTCAATCATCCCATGCACCATGTACCATAAGATATCAACAATGAAGTTCCTCAACAAAGTACCAAAGCATGTACCAATATTACCAACATATGCCTCTAACCATGATCATATCATCAACCATATACCTCAAACAACATGCCAATAATCCATAGACCATGTACCAAAAGATATACAAGCAACTACTATCAATGTTGTACCTCAACAAAGCACCAACATTACCCAGACATGTATGTTTTACCATATACCAAGTGTGTACATCATCCATAATTGTACCTCATTCAATTTCCAACACCATGCATCTAAGTTTTGCTTCAATCATGTGTCAATGCCTCAACAATATACCAAGCATGCCTCAAGTATGCACCATGAAATTATCAACATGTATCCCTCAAAACAAGCACATAAACTTACTTGTAACATGTAGTTGACATGTTGTATCAGATATCATACAAATAAACCAACCTAGGCATCAACAACCTAGCACAAGCATCTCTCCTCCACTTCTATCTTGTCCTAGCAAGACAAAGAATTCCTATCATGCGAGGGCTCGATTGATGAGCCCTATGAAAATAATGGGGGTGCCTCACATGACACCCTCAAGGTGACCCACGAGGGCCTGCTTAATTGAGGTTATAGAAAAAACATAGCACTCTAGAGCTCCAAAACTTTTGCTCTTTCTTCACACTTTCTTCGCTTCCTCAGAATTGACTTCATATTCACCATTATACTAAAATATTAGAGCATAACATTATCATAAGATATATATTCTTTTTTTTTTGTAAGGGATTTTATATAGAAAGGACCTTCAAAAAACCAGTCCAGAGGTACAAAAACTTGAAAACAACCGTGCTGTAGTTACTGAACTGCCCCAAGAGAGGGGAAACCAGTTCATCCAGCCAAGTAAGTCTAGCAGTTTACAGTCTAACTGTCTTAGATAAACAGAACTAAGCTGACTAGGCTACAACTATGAAAAGAAACTAGTAAAAAGAACAAATCCCCTGTAGGGTCAGACACTTGGTGAATAACCTGGCCAGGTGGATTGATAGGCTGCGTCCCAAGGTTCCTCTTCGATGGGCATCCCTTTTCCTTATAGTTGCATATCAGCATCCAAGTTTCTCTCGTCCATGTTGGCAGCTAGCAAGGTATCTCCATGTGGACTGTGTGCATGGATGCCCGTAGCTGTCACGACCTTCGTGTCCCCGTGCGTGAACTACACCACGATGACCCCTTCTGACTGTTGCACCTGTTCATTCCTGTCGATGCCCTCTAGATGGGGCACCTCTGTTGATGCCGTGCCTTCTGGAGTAGAGTGGAAATCTTCCTGGAAGGTGGACAAGATCTAAAGGAGGGTCGAAGTCTTCCCATCCAGAAGCTGCAGTCAGAATTGGAGGTCCTCCAATCCCTGCCAGAGCTCAAAGACCAACCCATAGAGGATGGACAGACTATCTTTCAGCTGCGAGTCAGGGATGAAGTTGGTAGATGAGTACGCACTGTTTCGGGCATTTCAAAGAAAGGGTGGCGCCCCCAAGGGTGGCCAGGAGGAGAAAATTGTCGGTGCAAGAGAAGGCCCGCTGGCTCGAGAATTCGGTGGAGCTGCGGGAAATCGTGAAAGAGATCCCAACGAGCTATCAGTGATGACTAGGCATTCAAACCAGGAGGCAGGCAGGGTGGAGGAGGTGAGAGGTTCCAACTCAGGATACAAAGGCTGTGAGGAGTACGTGGAGGGAAAACCAGGGGGAGAAACAAAAACATGGGGTCGAGGAGGATGCCATGGAGATCCTCTTCTTGGCCTTCCCCTTTGGTGCGGCATATTGAGCTCAGAGTGAAGGCTGAACTAAACCGAATGCCCGATGTGGACGTGGAGAGCCTGGGGAAGGCCGATAGCTACGAGCACCATGAAAAACCAGAGTAAGCTAGGCCTGGGCAGCGGAGGGACGAGAGGGTCGGGTCATAAGTGGGGATTAAAGTCACCTGCAAACGGAGGAGCCATGGTATAGTCAGTAATGGGAGCCGGGCACACCAGTGTTAATGGTTGTTCAGCGATGTAAAATCAAATAAATGTAAGGTCTAGGTGGTGAGATTTGGCACGAGCCCATCACATGGCTCCCTACCTCACTGGCCTGACCTTTCATGTGCCTCTCACCAAGTGGCTCGCACTAACACCCCATCCAAGGGTTTTTCCACTTCCGCAACCTTGCAAATGCATTACTGGAGAATAGGGTGGGCAGGGTTGAGGGACATTTTGCAAAGGAGATCCGATCCATCCCAATTAGTCCCCAGATTAGCCAGTTCGTTCGCAACTTGGTTCTCCTTTTGCCTGATGTGAACAGGTATAAAGGCTTGATTGGGTTGCAAAATATCCACTATAGTCTTTAGCTCATGTGAGAGTCTCCAGCTGGGTGAGATTCTTTCTGGGTCCGCTCCATTTAAAATTCTGTTGAAAAGATTGATAATGATTTGAGAATCTCCTTCGACAATCATCTTGGTGAAGCTATGCTCAATGGCTAATTGCAGTCCTTTGATGAGCCCCCAAAGTTCCGCTGCATTGTTCGTGGTGTGACCAAGGGAGCCTGCATTAATGAGAATGATGTGTCCAAGGTGGTTGCAGAAGACCACTCTGTATCCCTCTGCTCCTAGGTTGCCTTTGGAGGCTCCATCAAAGTTGAGCTTGATGAAGTCGCCTAGGGGGGTGGTCCAAGAGGAGGGGCTGCTGGGAGGGGGACGAGAAGAAACGGGAGGAAGTGGGTGAAGAATTGGGGAGGGCTTCCAGTACTGAAGGATCAGAAGTTCTGAGGGATTGTTGATCAGATCTTTTTCAGTCCAATGTTGAAGGTTGAGAGTTTCCAAAATATTGAGGTGACATTGGTTCCAGCAGTGGTGCCATGGGAGGTGATCATTCCTGAAAAGCCTTCTGTTTCTTTCCTTCCACACCTGCCAAAGAATGAAGCCTGGAAGAAGTTTCCAAATATGATTGAGAATGGAAGATTTAAACACTTGGTCCCTCCAGTCCGTAATTGTATCAATGATGCTATCTCTTTTGTGATCCAAGGTGCACATAATAAGCGCACTTTGATCCCAGATTTGAGCAATGTAGGGGCAAGAGTTGAGGAGATGATTCATGGTTTCAACTACTTCTCCATAGAGCATGCAGATAGACAGCCCAAAAAATCCTCTTTTTGAGAGGTTATCTCAGGTGAGAATGCTCGAATGGGCGACTAGCCAGAGGAAGAAGGTGATTTTAGGCCAATGTTTAAGATCCCAGATTTTGCTCCACACCTTCCCTGTGGGTAGAGGGTCTGAGTGAGTTTTGATGAGATAGGCCTCTCGTATGTTGAAGGTGCCACGTGGCGAGTATCCCCATTGTAGGATATCCTCTCCTATGAGTTTGGGGATTTTTCTTTTGGACATTTCATCCTGCCAGGTTCTTAGATCCACGTGCACCTCTAGGTTCAGGTGTTCCCTATTTAAGTGCCAGGGTCGCCAGGTGTCCTCTGTAGGGTTGTCTTGCCAGTAATCAGCAAATTTTTTCAGGCCCGCATGTGTTTCTTGGATGCTGATATTCTCAGCCCAATCCTCGTGGTCTAGAATTGGCCATTGTTGCCAGGAATCTTTCCAGAAGAGTGTTATTTTCCCATTTCAGATTTCCTAGAAAGCATGGATGGTTACAAGATGTCTATTCTGCTTAGTTGTTGCCCAGATTAAGGATCCTGGGTTGTCCCCATTCCATCGTATTAAATTATTTTCCAACATATCGGGTGCATATTTCCTTCTCCAAAGCCTTGCCCAAAGATCCTTGGGATTTTTTAGCCAACGCCACCAGATCTTGGTGCTAAAGACTTTATTCATGATGGAGGGGTCCCGTAGCCCAAGGCCCCCCTATGCTTTGGGTTGGCAGAGTTTGTCCCAGCTGATCAACGCTATTTTCTTCCCTGTGTTGAGGCCTTGCCAGAGGAAGTTCCTCTATAATCTTTTTATGGTTGTGAGGACAAACTTTGGGGCAGCAAGCACCGAGAATGCGTAGATGGGAACGGCTTGAAGAACGGATTGAAGGAGAATGAGACGACTAGGGAGGTTTAGTACTCTGAAGGTCCAAGAAGATAGCCTTTTGGTAAAGGAGGAAAGGAGTTGTTCCCAAGAGGAGTTTCTGAGGGCGTTATCAATCAGAGGGATGCCAAGGTATTTGGACGAAAGGGAGCTTCAGTTGAAACCCAAGATATCAAAGACATGCCATTAGATCAGAGGGGGCGTATTGATGAAGAAGATTTGAGACTTGTCTTTTTTACAATCCAGTCTTGAGGCGTTAGAGAAGGTTTGAAGGACTGAGAGGAGGGAGTGAGCTTCATGTGTTGTAGGGGTACCCATCATAAGAGTGTCGTCCACAAATTGGCTATGCAAGATAGGGGGGGAGATACCATGCAAAGGTAGACCTGTCAGCAGGTTGCTTGCAATGGTTGCGTGAATGGAGCGGCTAAGACCCTCAGCCATAATGATGAAGAGGAAAGGGTAAAGAGGGTATCCTTGTCTAATTCCTCTGGAGTGGGATAAAGGGCAAGAGAGAACTCCATTGATAAGGATGGAAAAAAAAGCCGAGGATGTTAGATTCAGAATCCAATCCACCCAGAGCTTGTCGAAACCAAAGGCAAGGAGCATTTCCCACATATAGTCCCAGCTTAACTTATCGAAGGCTTTAGAGAGGTCTAGTTTAAGAAGCATACATGGCATTCTGGTCTTCTGCAAAGAGTGAATCACTTCATGAGCTAGGATGACGTTGTCTAGGATTTGTCTACCTTCAACATAGCCCAATTGCTCCGGAGAGATAATCGTTGGTAGGATGGCCTTGAGTCTTCGTGCAATCACTTTGGTTAGAAGTTTATAGATGACGTTGCAAAGAGCTATGGGCCTGAACTGCTTAGGATGGTAGGCCTGCCCCTCTTTGGGGATGAGGGTAAGGAAAGTTGCATTGAGAGTCTGAAGGACTTGTCCTGTGGATCGGGAGTCTTCAATGATTTCCCACACCTCTACCCTGATCATCGGCCAACAATGGTGAAAAAAAATGTTGGTGAAGCCATCGAGGCCAGGAGCCTTGCACTTGGGGGTGTCCTGAAGCACTTGATACACCTCCTCAATTGTAATGGGCCGAAGCAGAGCTGAGTTTTGCTCCGGAGTGACAAGGGAGGGCACATGTTGCGTGACCTTGGCTATGGCCTCAGATCTATCTGGGAGTGGTTCCATGAGGAGATCTTTGTAATAGTCTGTCAGTGTCATCTCCAGATCTTCATGGGAGTGAATAGGCTCGCCATTTGTGGAGGTTAATTGCGTAATTCTATTGGTATGATGGCGGTGAATGGTGGTTCTGTGAAAGAATTTGGTGTTTCGGTCCCCCTCCTTGAGCCACTGGATGCGAGATTTATGTTTCCACAGGATCTCTTCTTGACCTTTTCTGGCCTCCAGCTGTTGATTTACTTTTGCTTCCTGGGTTTTAAGCTCGTCTGTTAGCCCTTGTAGCCGGATCTGGTTTTGAATCGTGCCCATTTGTTCTGACAGCTACTTTTGGGAATCGAAGATATTGTCAAAGGTTTGCTTATTCCAAAGTCTGAGTATTTTCTTGAGGTTCTTTAGCCTTTGCTAAAATCTATACATCTTAGAGCTGTGGGGCACCTCTGCCTCCCTCCACCAATCATGGATCTTTGCTTGGAAATCTGGGTGGTTGAGCCAAAATTGTTCAAACTTGAAGGGTTTTTTCCCTGGAGTGGCTGGCACCTCCAACCATAGCTGAATGGGCCAGTGATCCGAACGAGGGAAATCCAGAATGCTTGCTTCCAGAGTTGTCCCTTCCAGCATAAGGAAGTCAGAAATGAGAAAACGATCTAGCTTGCAGGCAATTTGATGTGATATGGTTCTTCTATTTGTCCAAGTATGGATGCCATTGATGGTTTCCAGGTCGATGAGATTGAGGTTTTCAATGAGGCTATTGAAGTCAGTGGAGTCCTGATCCAGGCATCTTGATCCCCCTTTTTTTCCTCCAGATTGCATATGAGATTGTAATCTCCACCGACAATCCATCTGTTGTGCCTAGTTAAGGTGGATAGGTAATCCAGGTTCCTGAGAAAGGCTTGCTTATCCCTTGGATTGGCCGGCCTGTAGACATTGGTCAGGTGTCCAGGTTTGTTAGAGCCAATGAGCCTATAGTCTGCAATGATGGACCATTTGGTAGTGGCAAAGTTTTCCATAAGCATTGAGTTGGTGTTCCAGAGGATAGCTAGTCCTCCAGCTGTACCTGTGGCTGTAGTAGAAATTGCTTCCCCTTGCTTCCAACAGTAGTGGAGTAGCCTACCAATATCTTCAGTTGTGCACTTTGTTTCCTGTAGTAATATTATGTCTGGTTTTTCTGCAAAGATCAGATCTCGTAGCATTTTTTGCTTGCTACGTCCATTGAGGCCTCTTATATTCCAGGAGATAATCTTCATGAGGACGGGGGGGTGGAGAGAGGAGGAAATTTGTCTGAGATAAGGTGGATTTGACCAGAGTTCACCATGAAGTGACCTATTTCTTGTATGAGCTTGTTGGTTGACTTTCTTCCTCTTTTCTTTTCGTCTTTATGAGTTTTTCTCTGACTCTTTGACTGATTGCCCTGTATTCCCAGACCCTTGCTAGATCAAGATGTAGATCCAGCTGAGGAGTTAAGGAATACCTTGTGCACCTTCCATAATTGATCCCTAGGTATGGTGTACAGTTTTTGATGTCTATAGGCGTGTTCGAGGTGCTCCAGATCCACCCCAGCTAATTCTTGCTCTTCTAGCTCCATTTCAGCATCGCCATCCTCTATCTCCAAATGGTCTTGCTAGCTGACACCAGGGTCTAGAGATGAGTGATCTGATTCCTTCTCCTGTAATGGCCGTTCTCTCCCTAGGCTCATATGTTGGGGAGTGTTATCCGCATGGAGATCATTGAGGTTTATGGAGGTTGATGGATTCTCTGGTTGATCCTGTAGTATTGCATATTTATTACTAGTGGAAGGATCCTTACTTACTTGAGTTGGTTTCTTCTGTCTGCCTTGTCTTCTTTTTCCTACTGGTTGAGTGAAGTCGTCCTTATCTTTGCCGCCCTTTGGGTTCCCCTCTTTGTGAGCAGCGTTGAGGGGGCATTCTCTAAAGAGATGTCTGTGCTCGTGACATTTCCTGCATCTGAACGGGATGTGGTCATAGTCGATGGTTTGGGTCCAATCCTCATCATGGTATTCGAGAATTATGGATCCCAGGAGTGGCTTGGCTATGTTCAGGTATATGAAAATGTGCACATAGGAGGTGTATCGCCTCTGCTTGGTGGCCTCTGAAGAATTAACATATATTCCAATGGTGTTACCTATACCACCCAAGATCTCTTCCAGCCATAATTCCTAGGGAAGAGAGTATAGTCTAATCTATAATGGTGCATGCGTGAAATCTTCCTTTTCAGAGCTGAACTTCTCGGTCTAGAATCTTAA
This sequence comes from Picea mariana, assembly GCA_032191745.1. Taxonomy (NCBI): domain Eukaryota; kingdom Viridiplantae; phylum Streptophyta; class Pinopsida; order Pinales; family Pinaceae; genus Picea; species Picea mariana. The sequence goes on along the minus strand of JASDQU010011615.1, from coordinate 149,905 downwards.
GAAGAGTCCAGCTGAGTTGTAGAAATAAGGCCCTCCATAAAAAATGTGATTGTGGTCCTCGAGGTTATGCAATATGATTGTGAAGAAGCCCTTGGATCCCAGTTGCAGTTCATAATGTCCTTTTGGCTTCCACCAATAATGTATCCATTTGATCAGATCCCGTTCTGAAGGTTAGAGCCCTAGGAATTTTCCTACTAGGGCATAGTCTCTCATATATTGCTTTTGTTCTTCTATGCGTGGTGAGCTGATGATGTATTTCGGGGCCTGTGGCACTTGTGGGATGCATTTGCCTGGAAGCCATGGTGTTGAAATTGTAGCAGGTGTAGCCACGTTTTCCGGATCAATATCTATCTCCCGATCCTTGAAGGTCCCCTCCGTCAAGAGCTTTGAGCGCAGATCTGGAGGGGGCTCAAAAGTGGGTCATTTTAATCCTTTTCCAGAGCTTCCATTCGCAGTGGCCTGGCTATAAGAGGCGTCGTTTGGCCCTTCGTCCTTCAGATTCATGAGCCCCAGTGAAGCAAAAGTTTTGACAATGTGGCTTAAACCCTAAACCTAGTTGCAGAGTGCTCAGAACTCAAATTCCCTAGAATTTTTCCTCATTTGTTTTTCATATAACACGATTTCCATACAAGATAGATATTCAATGTAATTGTGTGTGTACCAAATAAATGTCTCTTGATGTGTACTTTTTCAACCAACACCCTTTCCTCACTTTACGTCTGACCTGTACTTTCTTGTTATAACAAATTACCCTTTAATTAATTCACTTGTAACCAACTAGGGGCTTCTAAACCATTCTTTGGGGTTTCTAACTTCACAAGGCCATAACTCCTCAACCGTGACTAACCACGTGGCATACCACCCATCACCGGAAATTTTATGTCGAGGAATATCCATGTATGATTGTGTTACCTGAATTTGTGTTGTCCTTCATGTCCTTATTCCTCAAAAAAAATCGAGTCTCATGACCACACCTCTGGGGCTTCGTGTACACTTCATTAAATGCACCCATCACATCTACTAACATCAACCACTCTTGTTGACATCAATGAAAAATAACTCACCATCAATATCGACCACAAATACGGGGTATCTCGAGCACTCCAAGGGTTGACATTAAGGATAACCAACTTTCCAACACCTCATTCCTTCAAAATCACCTTCTGTGATAACTAAATATCCTAATTTTACCGTATAATATCCCGATATAGCATTCTTAGAAAAACAAATTGAGTCTTCATACTCCTCACTCAAACAAATAAAATTGGACCTTAGGCATCCTATAAACTCATTCCTCTCTCCCATCATGCCTTCTACAAGGCCCAACTCTTTTGTTTATGTCCAACCTAAACATCTTGTAGCATCCACACCTTGGGAAAAAACATCCTAAAGTTAGAAAATTCCATAGTTATTTATTTTTTCAACCAACTCCTCATAAAGTTTAAAGTAACCATTTGAACCTTCCCATGGATCTTCACCTATTTTGATTTTCCTCTCATCTCCAACTTTCCACACTGTCTAATCACGTATTAAAGGGAAATCCTCAACCATTTCTTTCCATTCAATCAAGCTACTAGAAATATATTTCTTGTGCATTCTAAACCATTCTTCAAACGTCTTCCTTGCCAAATATTTTGAAGATGTAACTCTTCCCCAAGGAAATCGGTTATGGATGAGCCTCCACAACGTTTTTGTTTCCAACACACACCCGAGCCAAACAATATTTTAATCACCCAGCCGCCCAACTCCTTTGGCATTGACAATCTCGACCAATTGATGAGGGTTATTCCATATGTCTCCTTCCCTGACCATAGAAACTTGAAACATGACTTTTTTATTTTTATTAGAATTCCTTTGGGTACTTTTGCAATCGTGGCCCATTACACCAAGATATTACACAGGACTAATTTTATTAGGACTAGTTGCCCACCTCTTGAAATTCATTTGTTTACCCACAAAACAATTTGAGCTTGAATTGTTTTGTATAACCACAACCAATCCTCATACACATATGCGTTCAACTTTAATTCAAATCCAAAATATTTTAAACTGTCATCAAGATATGATCTAACAAAGGATAGAATTATAGATAAAGTGGCTAGAATCTCCTCCTCCAAGGATTTCAATCTCAAAGAAGACTTTGACATATTAATATCCACTCTTGTTGCTAAGAAAAACAAAGCCAATATACCTTTTATGAGTTGAAATTCCTTCTAAGAACTTGCATCAAAGAGCATAACATCATCAACAAAAAGTAGATGAGATAAGATTTCAGACTCAAAAATTTGTAATCCTTTGAGAATCCAACTTCTCTTGGCATTTGATATGAGCTTTATTAAACCTTATACCACAATAAGGAAAGAAATGAGGACAAGGGACAACCCTCGCAAAGACCTTTTTACGATTGAAAGAACTGAGAAGGGGAACCATTAATAAGCACAATGAAAGAGGCTAATTCAATACACCCCATTATCCAATTTACCATATCCATATTCATACACATTTGGATTAAGTTTAATCTCAAGAAAACCCATATGAAATTATCATAGGCTTAGGAGAGGTCAAGTTTCAGGACAATTGAAGCAATCTTCAAAGTCTTAATTGATTGTAAATCTTCTTGAGCTAGAGAGACTGCATCATGAATTTGTCTTTTGAACATGAATACAAATATTTCCTCCAAGATAATTTTTCTAAGAATGGGTTTATCCTATTCGCGATGACCTTAGAAATAAGCTTGTAAATCAGATTACAACAGGAAATTGGATGAAATTCCTCAAAAGAGGCCACTTCTGTTTTATTTGGAATGAGGGAAAGACAGGTCTTATTGAAAGAACCTAATATTTTACCGGATTTTTGAGATTATCTTACCACTTTGATAATATCCTCCTTTATCAAGTCATAAAAGCCCAAAAAATTCAACAGAAAGGTTGTCTAGACCTAGACTTTTACTTTTCTGAAAAGGCAAAAGCATTTTGTGGATTTCATTTTCAGATATATCCATTGTCAAAGACTCATTCATTTCACCCATAATTTATTGAGGGAAACGATTGTCAAGAAATGAGAGACACTTCCACTCTAAACCTAGCAGAAGAGAAGAAAAATTTAATCAAGAATGTAAATGAAAAAGCAATTACGCAGTACATAGAGATTTTACCCTAGAAACCCTAAACCGAGAAAACCATCATTCCTTGAGAATTCTGATCTCTTGTTGTCTTATTCAATCTGAATAAAAGGTTACATGTCTAACCTTGGTCCACACCTAAGACGCAATCAACATCATACCCTCTTTCCTTCAAAAGAACAACCCTGTAGCCAATGTGGCTTACATATACATGACCAACAACCTACGATTTACTCAATATTTACATTAGCCTTTACGGCCTTACAACACACCTCTTTATAGGATTTACAAAAGGCAAAACCTTAAAGACTTGGCACACAAAAAATGGTTACATATCCATGCATATCATTGGCTACAAATCCCACAAATCTCAGGATTCTGTTACATTCAACTCTAAGTCATATTACCAGTAGAATATCAGTTGTCCTTCATTCAGTATCTAGTTGGTCATCTCACGCCTGCACTTCAACCTCTTGTTGGTTGACTTGTTGTCGATATATTCGACTTCAAATTTACTTGATCAAATACCTTGACCTCCAACTTGTTTCTGATCCACCTTGACCTTCGACTTGTTGTCAATCCACCTTGACATTCAACTTTCTATCGATCCACCTCAACCTTCAACCGTCATTCGATTCACCTCAACTAGACTTTCACTACAAATAATATAACAACCCAAAATTAACCCACTTGTTCTCTTCTTTGTTGAAACATGATATTCCTGAAATTTCGTTCATAGACCCAGGTTAGGAATTCCCAACTCCTCTCTACACCAAGATAACTTCAAAACACTCATAGACTTGGTCAATGAGTCTACTATGCTTTCCAATGTGTCTACTTTCTCTAGAAACACCTTGTTACTTTCCACCATATCTCTTACGAAATGGTATTGCACATAAATGTTCTTAGTCTTCGAATGATAATCATGGTTCTTTGCTAGAAATATTCTTCTTTGGATGTCACAAGTTACCTTTATAGATCTCTTCTCACAAATCCCAAACTAAGGATGTATGTGTCAAAATTATCTTACCACATCCTTGGTGATTTGTCTAAACCATAGAGGGATATTTTCAATTTGCACACCAATGCTTGCTTTCCCTTTACTACAAATCCTTCAGGTTGTTTCGTGTATATTTCTTCTTCCAGGTTCCCATGTAGGAATGTTGTCTTTACATTCATCTATTCTATTTCCATATCGAATGCTACAACCAAAGACATTAGTACTATAATGGAAGTTAGTTTTGCAACAGGGGAAAAATTATCACTGAAGTCGACTCCATTGACTTGGGAATAACCTTTTTCTACCAATCTAGCTTTGAACTTCTCGACTTTTCCTGTGACATTCATCTTCTTCTTGAATACCTATTTTCTACAGACAGGTTTTCTTCCACTAGGTAACTTGACTAAATCCCATGTCTCATTCTTGTGCAAGGATTCCATCTCTTCGACCATGATGTCCTTCCAAAATTTACCAATTGTCGATTCGACTACCTCATCGACTGACTTAGGCTCATCATCAATGGTAGTTAGCATGAATGTGGAATGGAATATGGGTATACTATACCTTTATAATTGTTTTATTACTCTTTATGACATCCTTACCACTAGAGTTTGTTGTTCCACCTATTCCTCAGATTCATTCAACTCATCTAAATCATTTTCCTCATTCCTCAGTTCAAACCGCACTATCTTAGGATTATTCTAGGTCTGAACAACTTCTTCAAGATCATACTTACCTCTGACTTCTCTAAAGACCACATATCGACTATAAACTATTCTCCTTGATGCAGGATCTCAGATATTATATCCTTTCATTCCTTCTTTATATCCAATGAAAATACATTTGACTGCCTTCTTGTCTAGCTTGCTCCTCTTTTCCTTGGGAACATACACAAATGTATTACAACCAAACACTTCGAGATGTGCCACCGAAGACTTCTTACCCTACTATACCTCATGTGGATTCGTGTTGAATAGCACCGAAGAAGGATACATATTAACCAGATATCATGTAGTGTCGACTGCCTCCATCTAGAATTCGTGTGTTAGCCCAACACCACTGAGCATGTTCCTTTCCTTATACATCAATCTTCTGTTCATTGTCTCAAAAAATACATTTTTTTGTGGGTTATATGGTGTGTTATTTTGGCATGATATTCCACACTTCTTACAAAACTGATCAAATTATTTTCCACAAAATTCACCACCATTCTTACTTCTCATCACTTTAATCCTTTTATCTATCTAGTTTTCTACAAGATCTTTAAACTCCTTAAATATCTCAAAAACCTATGATTTCTTCCTCAGGAAATATATCCATGTCTTGTTGGATAAACAATATATAAAGGAGACATAATACATGGATCCACCAAGTGAAGGCATTGTAACCGATCCAAACACATCACTATGAACCAGTTCTAGAATCCCATTTTCCCTTGTCACTTCAAATGGGAACCTCACCTGATTTTGTTTTCCATATATGCAATGTTCACAAAAGTCAAAATTCTAAACCACATTTAGGAAAATCTTCGACCATACCTTTGTTGTGTATATCTCAAAGTCCTTTTTCTCCAATGTGTCCCATCCTCTCATGCCATAGCCCAATAGGGTTGATTTTATCATGTCTTGTACAATCATCTTGTATCGACTTAGCTTGAGTTGAGCCGTGTTGAGTTTCATTCAAGTCAATTTTAGGAGAAATGATGGTGTTGCATCCAGTCGAGTCGTCATTCTCTAACAAATTGTATAGGTTACCAATTTGAACTCCTTTCATTAATACCATCACACCTCTTAACATCTGAAATAGAGTATGCACGCCTGCATCACTCATCTTGCTGAAAAATATCAGGTTTCTTTCCAAACCTGGAATGTGTAGCACACCTAGAAGATTTATTTTCCTCCCATCCTTCAGTATCAGTTGAACTCTTCCTCGTCCAAAAATTTTGGTTGTCGATTCATCCCCCAATAACACATCACCCCCATCATATCATTCATATTCACAAAACCATTCTTTATGTGGTGTCATATGATAGGATGCTCCTCGGTTGATCAACCAAACATATTGATCCGACTATGTACTAGTCGATGCCAGGACACATCACCTCCCTTATCTGGGGTCGTCTTTCTCTCAGTCGACTATTTCTCATCGGATCCATCACTAACTTTTGTTACCTTCAACTTACAATCATTTTTATAATGCCCATATTTACTGCATTTCTATCATCTTCACATCGACTGAACCAGGTATTTATATCTACCCTTTGATTTGAAATTTTTGTTAGAAAAATGGGCGTGCTCATTTCACCATAGACAACATATAAATATTGTTTCCCAACCATAGGCACAAAGGCCACCCCCGAGCACCTTAACCTTGATAGACAAAATAATTCTGGCAGCATACCAATAGCCAACCAAGGCTAACACACCAAACAAGGATAACCAAAGACCAAGAAAAAATTCCAAACCAATAACCCAAGACAAAGTCACTACTGCAGCAGTTGCATTTCTTCTTCACTCATTCACACCTCTTGTCCTTATGTAGTAGTGAGTGAGTGAGTGAAAAATTATCTCTAGCTCCCTCTATTTATACTGCTCCATCTTAAGTGATTGGGCCGAATACTCTTTGTAGGGGATAATAACTCAATATTAATTATTCGATTAAGTTGACTTGTCTTCTAGGTTTATTATCCAAGGATTTAGGGTTTCTCTTGTTTCCCGAAATATTCTATTCTATTCAAAGGTTACAAGTGGAGTTTAATACCTCCCGCATCTACCATACTATCAAAACTCCCTCCTAGATAAAGAGGTATTAAAGGAAATGGTATTGAGCACAAACAGACCATTCAAATGGTAGCATCATCATATCCACACAGGCTATCTCATGATAAAATCACGAGCACCATCATCACTATCCAACTAGATAGTCTCCATGGAAATCATAACAATGTCATCCAATAGAACACAACTATGTCTATTCATAGTCGTATACAAATATTGTCCAATGGTACCCAACCACTCTCAGTAGAACACTGCTAGTAATGTGTGACACAGAGTCATTATCAATGGATCACATCCACCACAGTAGCATACAACTATTGTCCAGAGACATGTAGTCTCTACAACAATTATATCATCTGATATCAATCTACATAAAAAAATATCATGATACAAATTGAGTCATCTGGTCCATTCTTCCACTCACATATGTGAGATATAGAAGAGAATATGCCCTTAGAAAGTAAAAAATCAGCCATGGACTATCTGGACTATTCTTCCCAAGCATAGAATAATAATTTTCCTTGATTTCTGAGCCTAAACCATTCACCTAACTGGGACATTCCTCCGGAACTAATCATAATGCAACCTAGAGAGAATGAGTCTACCCTAGGGAATGCCTATCCCTGATTCTTGAACCTAGACCATTCACCTAATTGAGCCATTCCTCTAGTACTAATCATAGTGAAACCTGGAGAGAATGAATCTTCCCTAAAGAATGACTGTCTGGACCATTTCCTAAGGAAACTATTTTTCTGCACCAGCCTCCAAAATGGACCATTCTTCGAAACTGCTCACAACTGTGAACTTTGAAAGAATGATTGCCCAATGAGGCAGACCATTCTACTTGACCCCTACTCAGAGTGACTTCCAAGAAGAATGACTATCCTAGACCATTCCACCACACTTCCCACTAGGGGAATCACTATTTATGGTACATCAACAATCTATCGAACCATTTTCATTGTGAAAATGATTGTCTGATATGGACCATTTTTCAAACTAGAAAATTCCTATCTGTCAGAAATCTCAAACCACTTTCCGGACTAGAAAGGAACTTCCCAACCTGGACCATTTTCCAAACTAGAAAATTACTACCCATGAATCAATAATATATCAGTTCTCCCTCCCAACCTAGGGAGCTATGTCTTCCTTTTCAACTAAGGGATTTATCTCCATGAGCCCCATCTTGTCCCTTAAGTATGCAAACTTTATCCTCGGAAAAGGCTTTGTTAAAATATATGCTACCTTCTCATCTGTGGAGATATACTGGAGTTTCACTTCTCTTTCCTAGAATTTATCATGAATAAAGTAGTATTTGATCTCAATATGTTTCGACTGGTCATGAAACACTCAGTGTTATGATAGCCTCATACAACTTTGATTATCATAGCATATTACGGTCAAATCTGGTACCTGATCAAATAATATAGAAATCAACTTCCTCAACCATACTGCTTCGGTACATGCCTCACATGATGTGATATATTCTACTTCTGTTGTGTTGAGTGAGACATAATTTAGTTTCCTTTTGTCCCATGATATCATAGTAGATCCCAAACTGAAACAAATCCTTGAAGTACTCCTTATGTCTTCTACACTCCCTTCCCAATTTGAATTTGTGAATCCATGAAGTTGTATATCATTGGATGAGGTGTATCTTAAACCATAGCTTAGAATCCCATGAATATATCTTAGAACCTGCTTTGCAGCTATCCAGTGCTCATGTATGGGTTCCAGCTAGAACTGGCTTAAAGTGTTTACAATAAATCAAATATCTGGTTGAGTATTCACTAGATACATCAACGGCCCAATTAATTGTTGATATAGGGATGGGTCTACTGGATCAGAATCTGAGTCTCTTACTTTTCGTATATCTATGGTCATAGGAGTGGCCATGGATTTTCAATCCACCATTCCAAATTTCTAAAGAATATTCACAACATACTTTCATTGTCCAAGGAATATTTTACCATGCTTCTGCTATACTTCTAGTCCCAAGTAATGGTGCATGAGACCAAGATATTTCATATTGAACTCAGAAGCTAATTCCTTCTTACACTAGGTCATGAGAAACTTTGCACCTATCAAGAATAGATCGTCAACATATAGTAGTAGAATCACAGGTGCATTGTTCACAACCTTGTAGTAGATATTTGAATCTGCATGACCCTTAGAGAAACCAAGTCTTATTAAATAACTTCCAATTCTGGCATACTAAGCTATTGTAGCTTGCTTGAGTCCATACATGGATTTCTTTAATATGCAAACATGAGTGTCTCTGGGATGTACCTCAAAACCTTGAGGTTGTTCAATGTACACTTCTTCTTCAATTTCTCCATTGAGAAAAGTTGTCTTTACATCCATATGATGTAGAATCCATCCCATGGAAGAAACAAGAGACATAATGGCTCTAATAGAAGTATATATGGAAACATGAGTAAAGGTTTTGTCATAATCTTCTCCCTCCTTCTGGGAGAACCCTCTAGCTACAAACCTTTCCTTGTATTTTTTCACGCTTCCATCTACTGCATGTTTGATCTTATAGACCCATTTTGAAGTTATCGTTGATTTTTCCTTGGGTCTAGGAATGATTTCCCACACGTCATTTTTCATGATAGACCAGTATTGTTCTATCATGGATTCTTTCCACTATTTCTTTTGAGTTGGTTTTTCAAATATGGTGGGTTATTCATTTATAATTTTTTTCATACATGCTGCATAGCTATAGAATATTTTGGGCTTCTTGCTTTCTCTGAAAGTGCCACTTGGAGCTTTGATTCTTTCTACTTCTTGTAGAGTAGCTTCAAGCCAAACTAGATGTTTTCTAGTTTTGGGTACAATGATTGATTCAGTAGGTTCACATGGTTGCATCGGATGATCAAGTTGTTATGGTTCTTCATTCTGACTTTCTGGAAGACATGTGCTTTCTTCTTTAGGCTCTTCATATTATTCTTATTCCATAGATTCTTTTATAGATTTATTTAAATCCATCTTCTCATTGAAGGTTACATCTCTTTTGAATTCAATATTATGTTGTTCTAGAATATAGACTATGTAGGCTTTCGAGGATTCACTATATCCAATGAATATACCCTTCTTTCTTGAGGGTTCTAGTTTCTTCCTTTTATCCTTGGGGATATGAATGTAAACAGGGAACCCAAAGATTCTTAAGTGTTCCACATTGGGTTTCCTTCCTAAGAAGGATTCTTCTGGAGTCATATCCTTCAATATGCAGTGGGGGCTTATGTTCTGAATATATATTGTTGTCATGGTTTCTTATCCCCATAAATACATGGATAAACCTTGATCATTCATGAGTGCCTTCACAGTTTCCTCAATGGATCTATTTGTCCTTTATACTACACCATTTTGTTGAGGATTATGAGGAACGTTTAGCTCCCTCCTAATCCCTATCGATTTGCAAAAGGAAACAAATTCCTTGGATGTGTATTCTCCTCCATTATCTATTCTCAAATTCTTGATTTTCTTTCTTGTGAGGTTTTCTATTTCTTCTTTGAATTATTGAAACTTGCTGAAAACTTCATATTTTGTCTTCAAGAGATATAACCAAGTATTTCTTGAGTAATCATGTATGAATGTTACATAAAAAACAAAACCTCGTCGAGATTTCACTGGCATCGGACCGCAAACATTTGAATGTATTGTATTTAGGATTTCCTTAGATCTATTATTGCTACTTGAGAATGGCTTCTTAACATTTTTACCAAGTGCACATCCTTTGCAAATTCCTTCATGTGTAGATTGTATTTTTGGTTTTCCTTCAACCATTTAATCGAGGAAAGGTAATTCTTGATAGTTAATATGAGCATACCTTCTATGACAAAGTTCATTAGTATTGACTTCATCATGGACAAGAGCTTCATCATTACGTTCTAGTAGTCTGTATAATCTTCCTTCATGAGTTCCAATAACTCTAGCATTCTCTATGTTGGAGTCTCTAGACCAAGATAGTACTTTACCATCTATAAAGGATATTTTATTTCCTTTGTCTTATAGGAAAGATATATATACAAGATTCTTTTCTAAACCAGGTACATATAAGACATTACTAAAATGAACATTGTTATTTTATTTCAATTTGATGGAGGCTTGACCAATTCCTTTGACTCGATATGTGTTCTTTTATCCAAGTTTTACCTTGTACGATATCTTCTTTTCATTTACACTGGAGAGTCTGACCTAGTCTCCTATAATATTCCTAGAAGCTCCACTGTCAATCATCCACATGTCATCTTCAAGAGTTCCTGTAAGAGTTGAATAGTGTAGATGATTTGTCTTTTCATTCATGATTTATGTTGACTGATACTTGGTCAAACATTGACTTTGACTGGCCAAACATTGACTTGTACTAGTGAAATGTTAACTTTGACTGGTCAAACATTGACTTCGACCCAAAATCTCAACCTTGATGTTTTTACCTTTTGAGAGTGCCAATAGGTGCACTACACTAAGGTGCACTAGAATATCCTCTCCTTGAGTAAATTATTCCATCATAAGGTGTTGGGAAAGAGGTTTTAGGGTTTGCAATTGAACCTGCTAGTAACCTGTTGGCAGCCACACATATTTTTTTGATATTTAACACATTCGAAAGAAATTACACTTTCTATAGTTGTCATCACCTCAAATTTGTAAACATTTTTCTGAGTTTTGAAATGATTGATTAAAGCTTACCTTATTAATCTTTATTGTTTGCATTTTCCTTTGTTTTATTTTTAATTCATGATTGTAAGCATGAATTAAACACAAAACTTGGCCTGGTTTAATACTTTTGTGCCTTGGAAATATCTTTTTAAAAGCCACCCATATGTAATTAAAATTCAAATCTTATCAAATGTTTGATTAATCCATTATTGAATATTTTGTTTTAATATGGTTCCTATGAATTCAATGGTCCGATGGTTCATTGTCGAATTGTTTTGATGCATGAAGAACCTTGGTTAAAATATTAATACTCTTCTCATGAGTTTAGAGGTCGTATCAACATTCATGCCAATGAGTACAGACCTGTTGTACTTGCGTTTTTTCCTTACCTTGCTGGCTCAAAACATTAATGAAATTATTCATTATCTGCATAGGTTTTTGTACTCTGTAGTTTCGACACTCATCGCGAGAGATGGTAAGGGATTCAATGAACTTACTAGTTTTCATTCTCACCATTTCTCCTATCCGAGTTATGATAACCCCCAAGCTATGTTATTTTCATACTTCCACTCTTCGTTCACGCATGTTTTTGTTGCTCACACAATGGGGATCTAAAACTATTCTGAGTGATTTCTGTTGCATCCTTGTTACAGTGGTCATGGCACCCGTCGTTCATATAGATCCAGATAGATTCCAGGCCTTACTATCCCATGAATTCTCTATTGATGATCTAAAGGATCATGGCTGGGATATATTCCTAAAAAAATTTGAGGTTCATAATCTCCAGGTTGCAAGCGCTTTCGCACAAACCTTTGACGGTTTCAGAGACAAGATTGGAGACATACAATTAGAATTCACAGAGGATTTTGTGAGAAAATAAACAAGGCTCCCATCAAAGGGTGAGAGGTGGTTTAAAAATGCCAGAATAGAAGAGGTCTCGTGGAGTTTGTTTATGACCTCCTGTAAAACCACTTGCTACATAAAAGGTATTCCTATCACTCTGTTAAAACCTAGATGGCATAGTTTGTTGTTAATTCTGAAGCAATTTTTTACATGCGAAGGTAGATACAGTCTAGTTTTTCTATACCATACATATTTTCTTATGAATTTAATAGGTTTCAAGTTAGATATTCCCTTTTACCTACTCATGAGTCTCTACAAGGTTATCAATTCAAAATTTTTCCACCATGGACTTGTTAGAATTTCGTTCGTGTATCATCTGTTGAACATAGGTGACAGTTGGGAGACCTTTCTAATGATAAATGGCTTCACCCAGGTTGACCCTATAGACAATCCTCTTTTAAATGAAAAACCTAACTCGGACAAGACAGTGGTTGAAAGCCGGTTCATTAATTCAATTAATGAACCATAGTTCATTGATAAAACCCATCTATATAAAGGATCACCGTGTAGGTTTTCACTTGCTAGATCTCTAGAACAAGTGACTGTCGAATTGAAGGGAAATGATCCTCATGTGCCTGTAAACGATGCTAGTTTGAACATTAATGTTAAATCTGATGACAAGAAACTCTGTACAGGAAGGAAACAATAGTGCATAGATTTGGGTTTCAAGAATAAGAAGGTCGGTCACCTAATCTCTAGAAAACTAAGGAACATAAAGGATACTCATCTGAGCTCGATCGATCCGATCGAGATCGATGAGGGTTCAGATCCTGAGGTAGAGGATTTCTTAGCTCGAGAAGATCCAGAAGGTCAGTCTTCCAGGAGGGAGGTTATCACCCATGTTGAACCATATGTTTTCGTGACCAATTTACCTCCATTTCTTAAAGGTAAATAAGGATTTTCAGGTATTGGGCATGATCTAAAACAAACAGAAGGTAAGACTCAAACACCCCTGGTCGACTGTGTCTTGCGTCGATATTCCATCTCCCTGGTACACTGTGATAGTTGTCTCAATTGGGTAGAGCACTACTATACCGATGTTCCTCTCTTACATGCCTGAATTAGAACCTTGACTGCTCAAAACGATCTGTTGAAGCAAGAGAACCTTGATCTCAAGGCACATACAGAGAGGAAGAATAAACGAATCAAGAGGTCTGGAAACATAGTCATTAATAATACGACCAGTGTCAAGGAAATTATAAACTCAGAACTGTCTGATTCCTCTTTGGCTAATTTTTAATGGTAAAACAATTTTATTTTCATTTCATTCATTTATGTTATCGAAGTCGAAATAAGTAGATTTGAATTTTTATTTCATTTACTAAAATTAAGACTGGTTACAAAATCTATGATTCTGTAGCCAAGTCCCTTTTTAATAATAATTAGTTATTAGCAATTTATTTTCTAATTTATCAAATTGGTTTTGTTATTCTCAGGAAATGAGAGATTGTGTTGTTGATTGCTTGGAGTAAATACTTTCAATTATATGCTTAAATGATCAGTAGTTTCTCTTTCTTTATGTTTTATAAAACTTTGATTTAATTTTGAACAAACCAACTCTTGTATGAGTGGTTTCCAATTTACCATTTTTGTAATATTACTTGATTTTGGGAGATTCAACTCTATCCTATGTGATATGAGTATTTGGGTCCTGGATTACTTTAAATACTGTTCACTCTTGTGGTGAAAAAGATCTTTGATTCGAAGGCATTATGGACATGTAATTCCCAAGATTGTATGGACAAGTTGTTCACATCTTGGCTTTAGACCAACGTGACATTGTTCCATTACGTTTTTCCTTTTATATTATGGAATATTAATATGTTAAACAAATTTAGTATTATTAACATATGATGTTTCATTTTATTCAACAATTTAAATTTTGTCTGTAATTTGTTGTTCAGATATTGTATCTGTGATCGTTATTTCATTTTAATATCATTGATTTAGGCTTGATGTTAAATTGATGTGATATATTAAGGTTTCATGTTAAATTTCTTTTACTATAAGCACTCATCATTACAAGGTCACCGGATCTATATGTTTATTTCTTTGTTCTTATATCATTGCTCCAAAAATACCTTGAGTTTATTCTAGGAATGTTAGCACAAGCCTGTTATAGATTTCTCTCACGGGAAAGATAGCTGGAAGTTTGAATTGCGCAGGGATATGGACACATTATGTGACTAAAATTAAGTTAGTTTTATTCGTTGATTTATTAATGAAATAAGAAAGTTTAAATTGGTTGTGACTATTATTCTGTTCTTGTTTCATATTATGTTTTATTAGTATCTTTTTAAGTTCTTAGATTTTAGACTATTAAACAAAAAATATAAAATACATGTTATTTCTTTATCTAATTCATTAACAATTGAAAAAACATTGATTTCGCAAGACATCCACCAAAACTTGCAATTTGTAAATACCCTGTTCATATTTATGTTTATGTTTTAACACTTGTAAATAATTAAATTCATGTACATAGTATCGTAGTTATAGCTTTAGAATAGTTTATTTCTTTTCTTTGTTTTAGTACCCTAGTTGGCTAACATAGCCATTAAACCTGTCAGGATAGATCATACCAAACGGATTGGGTTAATTAGACAACCCTGGTCTAGATCTATCCTTCCAGTTGATGGTGTGTCACTTACGCCCGTCAACAAATGGCACTAGAAGGAAGGCATGAATTTAATTGATGGCACATGGAGGTCGCAAGACTCCTCCCCCACACACTCGCTCCCCTGTCGTAACACGTAGTTGCTCAAACAACAACATTACACTTGAAACAACAACTACCTCAATCAATAATCCTGATATTCCTGTTGAACTGGTCACACCAGTTCCTCAAGGGGTCGAATTCCAAGAAATTGTTCGCCAGTCACTCATAAGAATGCATAGTGCCTTAGCCTGTATCAGAAAGCCTGGTAGGCCACTTAATCAACCCCTTGATTTCTCGGACATCCGAGAAAAACTTCAAGGCACTAGTCTGCTCCAAAACCTGTTAGGTGAAAATACTACCAATCCTACTGAAACACCTATCCTCGGAGCTAGAGGATCGGGTATTCCAACTTCCCCACCTGATTCATCTCCATCCTCTTTAGGAGGAGAGTCTTCTGACGAAGGCAGTTCTTCATCAGAACCATATCATCCTTCGACACCACCAACTCCCATGGAAAATAAACACAACCCTGTTATACCTTGGCTTGATCAAGATGTCATGGCTGTACCAGGACCTCAGCACCCATTACCTAAACACCCAGAGAAATGGTTGCCTAAATTTGATCCAAATTCTAAATAATCTGTTGAGGATCACATCAAAAAAATTATGTTGGCCATTTGACTCCGAAGTGTTGAACACAAGGATGTAGTATGCATATTATTCCCTTATACTTTTGAGGGAAATGCCTCCACATGGTATTTTTCCCAGCAACCCCAGACCATCGTCTCTTGGGACAAGTTTGAAACTTGTTTCTTGGAAAAATTTGGACATGATAAATATCCTGAAGTCTTGGTTATGGAACTCTTGAGTCTAAAAATGAATCCTAAGGAAAAAGTGAAAGACTTTAACCAAAGATTTCTCACTTTGAAGAATAAAATCCCTGCAGATTCAATTCCTGCGGAAATTCTAATTGTTGCATATTATACTAAATCCTTGCACAATAATATAGCCATATGGGTGAAAAGGGATAAAAATAAAATATTGTTAGAAGCCTTTGAGGAGGTAGGACAAATTGAAAAATACATATTAAGCCTAAAAGACAATCTTAGCAATGAAGTTGAAACAACTTCATCTTCTAAAAAGAAAGTAGAAATTCTCGCTAGGCCACCCCAACTTAAGAATCAAAATGAGAATTTAGACTTAGAAATTTTGCAGAAAGCTTTCCAAAAATTGTCCAATCAGGTCATTGACTTGAAGAGATCAGCCAAGAAGGCATCAAAAAGCAAAGGGAGTTTTAAACCTCTTTTCAGAAAACCTTTTCGTCCCAACCGACCAAACCTGACCACAGAAGGTCTAAATTTTGAAAGTTTACAGTATGCTTTGCAAACCATCTTAGAAGCTCATGATAATTATGCTTCTATTCCTCCTAATAACTCTGAGGATGTAGTAGAGGAAGGGGTACCAGAAGAGGAAGATTCGTCTCCTTCTATTTTTGGTCACTTGTCGAATAGTATTTTCCAAGCAAACTTCGACACTGTCCACCCCTACAATACAAGAAGCAAAACCCAAAACAAACCCTCTTCTGAAATGAGTAAAAATGTGTTTCCAAAACAATCAAAGCAAGATGAAATTAAAAAGAGATTAGCAGCCCCTATTTTATAATATGATTTAATTGAAGATCTAAAAAAGTTGAGGGCTAATATTTCTGTTTTTGAGCTATTAAAATTTCCCCTTATTTTGCAGAAAATGCTTCAAAGTATCGTTGAAAACAACAAAAAGAACGATCCTCACAACAAAAAATCAGCAGAAATTGATTTAAATACTGCCTAAAAGGTCCCAACTAAAAACATATCTGAACCTCCAGAGAAAAGGGACTTAGCAGAAAAACTATAGGAAATGTAGATAAAATTGTTTTAGGGACAACAACTAAAAATCAACAGAATTATGTTGTTAATCCTTGAAAAAATGTCTCGCCTTTTTGCTAACCTTTGAAATTTTTAATCGGAACGTACATAATTGCATGGTTGATTCCAATGCATCATCAAACACAATGTCTCTATATGTTTTCCAAAAAATAAATGCAGAAGTTAAACCTTCTGATCTTAAAATCATTCAGCTAGATCGAATTAACGTTAAAGTAATTGGTGAGCTTAAAAATGTACTGATTAGACTATCATCCAATCCAAAATTTCATCAAATAACTGATATTATCGTTGATCCGGATTTTATGAGCAGAAAAAAATGAATACAGATTATTAACAGGTGCTTATCACAGAATAATAGAGATACAGTAAAACTAGTTTTCTATTCAATAATGAAATAAGATGAAACTGTAAAATGCAGCGGAAACAAGCTTGCTGGAATGGTGGCGGCTTATCTCTGAGAAGAGATGTGACGAATGCACTCATTCACAAGAAGATGATTGCAATGAGGCTCTAAAGGCGTTTTTACTGTAAGCAGGAATGCCAAAAACCCTATACATCCAAAAACCTAACCCTAGGAGGTGAAGCGCCAAAAGTCATGTGGGCCTCGTTTGGGTAAGTTAGCACATCAACTTCACGCGGTCGTAACTTTAGCATATGATCTTTGTTTTAGGCGTATGATAGCCCGTTGGAAAGATATCATCGAGGATATTCATTTTAGGAGAAATATCAAAGGAACTTACATATTTCAAGCCCATTTTCCCAAAGAACATCATTTAGGGCCTCAAAAGGGCTCCGGAAGTGAAAATTGCTAAAAATAGTAAATTACCAAAATTGCGAGAAAATTGTTTTGAGCCAGTTGGAAAAGGTGGGTGGCCACTGATATCCACCTAGATCAATCCTCCCTCTTTAGGAAGAAATGGTCTCCATTGCATTGAGGTCTCCCATCAGATGAGGAAATTTTTACTGAATTTGGCCCTAGGTGAGCCACTTGCCTTGGTGCAGGAGTTTCCCTGCTTTGACGACTCGATAAAGATGGATCCTTTATTGTCAAGTGCCCATGATCTATGTGTCCACAATCTGATCATTGGATTCCTATTATATGCAGTTGGGGTTGAACTCTATTGGTGTCAGTTGTTCTGCTACTTTTGAGGTGTCCAATAATGGCGGGAAATCCACATTGAATATTGGGTGCAGGTCAAGGAAAGGAGGAATGTTGAGCTCAAAATAATTATCCCCCATGGCCTTGGTGATGGTGTAGGGCCCATAACAGAGTGGGAGAAGATTCTGATGGGGTCTTGTAAGGAATTCTTTCTGCAAGTGCAACCAAGCTTTGTCGCCTACCTGAAACTTATGTGGCACCCAATGTTGATCATGGCATTGTTTATACTTGTCATTGGACTTCTGTAGGATATCCTGAACCTGTTGGCGTATGTGTTGGATTCTCTCAATGAACCGGGTGGCTTTGTCAGCTTCATTTGGAGCAGAAGATGAGTCGGTCAAGGTGACCGCAAGGGGAATTGCAACATCTATGGGACCCAATGGTTGGAATCCCAACCCCACCTGAAAGGGGTGGTTGGTTGAGCTATGCAGGGCTTAGTTGTATCTATGTTGGACATAGGGAAGGCTCTCATCCCATGTGCAAGGGTGATTTGAATTATACATGTGAAGGATATGCACAATCATTTGATTTATGACCTCAGTTTGGCCATCTGTCTAGGGGTGGAAGGATGTGGATTTGGTGAGCTTAGTTTCCAGTAGTGGCCAAGGGCTCAACCAGAATGTGCTGAGAAATTGACTATCTTGATCTGAGAAAATGGTTTGTGGGAGTCCAAAATGTACCCATACTCATTCAAAGAAGATCTTGGCAGTGTCCTCTACTGTGATGCTCTTCTTACAGGCAACCATAATCGCCATCTTAGAAAAGTGATCAACAACCACAAAAACACAGTCATTTCCCCGCTTGGTGGATGGGAGGCCTGACATGTAGTCAATTGAGATGGATTCTCATGGCCTGTCAAGAGTAGGAAGAGGGGTGTACAGGCCCTGTTTCTTAGAGGTCGGTTTGGCAATAGCGCAGGCAGTGCAGGATCTGATATACTTGCTAACCTCATGTCGAAGTTTCAGCCAATAGAAATGTTTATGTAGCATCACCACTGTCTTTTCGATGCTGAAGTGTCCTGCCACTCGACTACAGTGGGATTTCTAGATCAGTTTCACTCACTCACTTGATGGAACATAGATATGGCCCAGATGACATAGCAACCCATCCTAAAGATGGAAATTATTGAAAACTACACTTGCACCCAACATTTGGTAGGTGGTGGCGAAGTCCGGGTATGTCTCATAGAGTTGGAGCCATCCAGAGGTCTCATGGCCGCAAGAGTCTAGCACCGTGGTGAGTTCCGCCACTGGTGGTCTGTTAAGGCAATCAATGATGTTATTGGTGCTTCTTGTTTTATACTTGATGTTGAGGTGGAATTGCTGCAAGTATGTGGACCACTTTTGATGGCAGTCATTCTACAATTTTTCTTGTGTCTACATGAACTGCAGTGGCTTATGATCAGTGTGGATGACTGTCTCCTTCCCAAGAATGTAATGTCTCCACTGGCAACAGAATTTCACAATGGAGTACATTTCTTTGTCGTAAGTAGGGTACTTACGGACAACATCAGATAGTGTCTCACTATGATAGGCCATGGGGTGGCCGTGCTGAGTGAGAACGGTTCCCACAGCATAGTCTAAAGCATCTGTCTCGATCTCAAAGGGATGTTGTAGGTCTGGTAGTGAAAGTATCGGGGATGGGCACAAGAGCTACTTCAAATCATCAAACGCTTGTTGTTGGGACCGGCCCCACACAAATTTCCCCTTACCACCACCCCTAGTTATTTGGCTGAGGGCCCATGCAATATGGGAGAAGCCCAACACGAACTTGCAGTAGAAATTGGCAAGGCCTAAGAAGCTCTAAAGCTCAGTGAGTATGGTTGGGGCTGGTTAGTCACGGATGACTTGGATGTTGGCTAGATCCACATGTATACCATGTTGATCAATGATGTAGCCCAAGTAATGGACCAAGTCCATGCCGAAGGAACATTTTTCCAAGTTGGTGTATATCTTGTGTTGTCTAAGGGTGTGCAGAACCTGTTGAATATGTTGCAAGTGTTTGGCCCAAGTCTTGTTGTAAATGAGAATGTCATCCAGATACATGACTACAAAAGTATTGATGAATGGTTATAGGATATCGTCCATCATCCTCATGAAAGTGGTCGGAGC
>JASDQU010011615.1:50405-97887 GCA_032191745.1 Picea mariana | reverse complement strand
ATTTGGGTTGGTTTAAAATGGGGTATAACCTTTGGAGTAAGGTTTTGAAATGCATGGAACATTGATCCATGCGAAACTCAGCTTACCCCTGAAAATTTGGTACTATTTTTTTGCCTGAAACACTGAACTCTAAAGGAAAAATTGTTCCCTAGTTAGATTACTCCTTTTTGGGGGGGTTTCGAGTTGAATGATATTTAATTAAACTAAAATGAAAGTAAATAATAAGTGGATAAATTTAAATTTTTATGTTTGAATTTTTTTATTTTAAGTAAATTTTTTGTTTGGTAGGTTATTTTGCAAAATCCGGTAATGGAAAATCCCAATTTTTATACCAATTCTGATATTAAAAATGGATTCTTAGACCTCTTAGTTATGGCCTTTGGGTTGGATCCACTTGTGAAGAATGAGTGTTTTTTACTAGTGACCAATAGACATATGAGTGGATAAAAAACCACCCTCTTGTCATCATGATCCATGCACACATAAATGAATAAAAACCAACTTGAATGGATAAAAAATCACCCTCTTCTCATCATGACCCATGCACACATAAATGAATAAAAACCAACTTGTTGTCATCCTTAAAACTAGACTAGACTAGATCCCTCCGTGTAGTGAAAGGAATATGTTCCGAGAGTGATAATATGTTAACTCCAAATCTCCAATCCTAATCCTCAACCTAACATGTCTCATAGTAATAATTCATTAACTCCAAATCTTAAAACTCAATTTTCTAAATAACATATATAAAATATATCACTTGTTAACTTTAATTCTCTAATCTTAATCACAGTAAATACACATAAATTAAAAGCAATAAATTCAATTCCAACCTAAAACAATAGAAAATACCAAAAAAAAATCCCTTAATTTCAATAAACAGTTTTCCTCAATATAAAAAAAAAGTCACTTTAATAACAATATCATGTATCTATTCTCAATTTTGCTTCAGATTAATATAATTTAAGTAACCTTAAATTAATGGAGGGGGGCATTAATAGGAATATATGGTACATATATTCCTATTAATGCCCCCCCTCCCTCAATATAAAAAAAGTCACTTTAATAACAATATCATGTATCTATTCTCAATTTTGCTTCAGATTAATATAATTTAAGTAACCTTAAATTAATACTATTAACATATATTTATCGTTTAAAAACGTGGAATCTTCATTTGTTAACTTGGAATCTGATATCTATTATTTAGAAAAGAAAATCCTTTAAATTTCAATAAACAGTTTTTCCTCGTTATAAAAAAAAAATCACCTATAATAACAATATCATGTATCTATCCTCATTTTTGCTTCAAATTAATATAATTTAAATAATCTTAAATTAATACTATTAACCTGTATTTATCGTTTTTAAATGGTGGAATCTTCATTTGTTAACTTGAAATATGATATCTATTAAGTAGAAAAAAAAATCTCTTAAATATCAATAAACATTTTTTCCTTGTTATAAAAAAAATTCACCTATAATAACAATATCATGTATCTATCTTCAAATTAATATAATTTAAATAACCTTAAATTAATACTATTAACATATATTAAAAATAATTAATATAATTTAAATAGCCTTAAATAAATACTATTAACATATATTTATAGTTTTTTAAATGTGGAATCTTCATTTGTTAACTTGGAATCTGATATCTATTACGTAGAAAGATGGAAAAAAAAACCATATATGCTTCTTCTTTTTTATATTATATATTTTTAAATTTAGTAACATCACATAAAATTTAAAATATTATTTTATTTAACTTAATCTAAATATATTATGATTTGGATTTGGATTTTTTTTTATATTTTTACTTAAAATTTAGTTATAATTTTTGAAAAATTGTAATGCATATATATTCCACCGCCTCTCCAATCACCAATTTTTATAATATCTCCACCTTTCAATTCACTAATTGAATAATAAGGTCTTCATAAGGTCTTCATCAACCACAATTGTTTCACAACTAATAAATGGTATGAATTAGTGTAAATTTGATAGACAAAATATTAAGCTCACTAGAACAAAAAGTAAAAGAATATAAGAACTTAATCAAGAATAAAAACAAAAATAAAAATAACAAAGTGTTGTCATCAACAAGGACATAATATTCTTTTAGATTTTTGTAAGCATAACCTTAATTTTATAAGTACATTTTTTTTCTAGGAAAACTACAATTAAATCTTAGATTGATATAGATAAATGGATTTGCTATCTTAAGCAATTGCATGTTTTCACTATCAACATTGAAGATGTTGTTAACAACATTTTCGCCTTTATTCAAATTAATTTGTTCTCTTTAGATGATATTAAAGAAGGGATAATGAAGTTTGTAAAAGGAAAGGCTTACAGACATAGAAGGCTATCAAGTTGAATTATTAATATTGATGATTTCATCTTTATCTCATACATCCAAACCATGTTTAATACTTTGCTAAGAGTGATTTCCTAAACAAGTGAAGAATTTCCATCATATCTATCTATAAATATTGGGACAAAAACAATCCTTTTAATTATAGAACTATTATGATTTTTTGTTTACTAGCCAAACTCTTTAGAACTATATTTTATAAAAGAAAATTAACAATGGGATGGATGAAAACAAGATTAAAGCTAAAGGTCAAGCTAGATTCAAGAGAATTTGGTACTCGATAATTGACCACATTCATATTTTTAGGATTATCATTGAAAATTGTTGTGGCGACAAAGAATAAATGTGTGCTTGTTTTGTTGATTTTAGAAAATCCTTCAACACTGTCCTCAGGGGGTATCTTTTAAATTGTATAAAAGGCTTAGAAATTCCCTTTTATCTTAGGTTTTTCATTTATAAACTCTATGAACAAGTCATTGTCAAGATTAAAACAATGCAAGGTTGGTTTGAGGAAGTTAATTGTAATATTGCAGCTAAGCAGCCTTGTCTTTTATCCCCTACATTTTTGGAATTTATATCGATCATTTGGAAAATTACTTGCAAGAGGTTGGGTGCATAGGCACCAACCCTTATTAGTACACCATTATTTTGTTTTTTATATGTTGGTGACATTGTCCTCTTAACAAAACAACTTTAGGCCCTTTAAAATCAACAAGGTTGTCTTTTAAGGATTCTACAATAACTTTGGTTTGAGGTAAAGATTGATAAAACCAAAATCATGATTATAAAAGTCAAAGTCAACAAACTTTGAGTTTTCTTTAGTTAACCAACCTTTAGAGATTATCCACTTATGATGATAGAAGGCATATTATGGTCTAGAAAATCACTATAAAGATGCAAAAATTTGGCATTCATATAAAAAGAAATCACTTTTCTCTAGCCTTGTAACGCCATTGATCCTATATGGTTGTGAGGTTTAGGGTGGAGCATATCTTGAGAAACTTGGAATAGAATTGAGAAAATTTAAACATAGTTCTTTACTTAAAACTTCAAAACTAAAAGCAATACCCTCTATCTCATTTTTCTCATGGAAGTGAGTATGTTCCCCATTGAATGTGAAGCTCTAAAATGATTATTCTATGCAAGCACATGCTTGAAAAACTTTACCAAGTTAGGGTTCCTATCATTGCCCTACAATCATGCCTAACTTGTCCTTTGTGAAAGAAAATGTTGGAAAAAGGACTGATAATTTTTTAAAATTTTGTACATGTAAGACAATACAACCATCTCTTATGAAAAAAACCTAAAATTGAAAATTGAAAACAAAGTGTGTAAATTCCAATGGAGTGATGAAAATATCAAAGACAAAAGAAAAATATGCTATTATAAAAACACCATCAATCCCAAGCTTAATCATCCTTCCTACCCTAATAAGGGTGCAAGCCTCAAGAAAAAATGATTATTTCTAAGCTATAAACTAACTTGCATGAGTGGCATAGTGCAACTGACAAATATACTCTTCAAAAAAATCCTTGGGGAAATAGAATATGCAACTTATACAACTTAGAGGAGATTGAATACAAAGTTCATTGTCATATAAGATGTCATTAATATAATGATGTTAAATGTGTCTATAGTGATATCTTCAATCACAAATTGGTTTGTGAAATCCTAAATCAAGACAACCAACTAAGTTTCAAGATTTTATTATAAATATAAATTCATATTGAAACAAATGTCTAAATAAATAACTTCAAGTTTTTAATCAACTAGTTTTATTTGCTCATTCTTTATTTGTGTGGATCTTATAGAAAAAAATTATTTAAAACAAATTAAAAGACCTCGTAATCATTGTAATAATCTCAAACTTAAAAATGTTTAACATTTTGGTAATATATTATTCTTTAAAAGATGCCTTACTTATCTCACTATAGTTACCTTGCTCCTTAGTTAGTACCTCAATTCCCACGTGAAGTATTACCTCGATTTACACCTCAATTGGCATGTCAAGTTAAAACTCATTAATGACCACAATTTTTTACCACAATTGATAACTGTCATTTTTTATCATTTTTTACCTCAAAATTTACTTTAATTTACACGTTTACTATGGTCTCAACTCAATTATTATGTCCCTGCCATAGCAGGGACATTATGTTTTGGGCAATTTCAATTATTTCAGTGCATAGTTTTTAAGGCAGTAAACGATGGTTTAGGGTAAAGTTTTATTGCATGACATTGGCATTGGGTACGGGAGCCAAGGGGTTGATCCAGGTGGATATTGGTGGCCACCTGCCTATTCCACTTGGACCCCCACCATTGTTTCTTTCAGTTTTTCAGTTTCCTTAATTGTAGCACAATTTACTATTTTTTGCAGTTTTTTGGGTCCTGAACTTCCGGAGCCGTTTTGAGGCCCTAAATGACGTTTTTTGGGCATTAAACCTCCGGTGAATATGAGTCCATTCTAGATTTGATATTCATTGTTAGCAGTGTAGTCCTCAAATAGATCTTTCTAACGATGTATCATGTGCGTCAAACGGAGATAGTATGCCAAAGTTACAACCCCGGGAAATTGATGTACCAATTTACCCCGACGGGGCCCATATTATGGCGTTTCATCTCCTAAGGTTAGGTTTTTGGTTGTTTAGGGTTTCCATTGTTTCTCAATAATATATAGGCCTTCGAGCCTCATTGTAACATAGAGTTCAAAGGCCTATAGCCACCACATCTCTTTTCAGAGATAAGCTATCAGCGCCCTAGCTAGTTTATTTCCATTCGGTCTATAAACAAATTTCAGTTCTTTGATATTAATGAAATGAAGTGTTATTTCCATTGCATCTTTGTATTCATGGTGATTTGTGTATTATGTTGCGTTCCTACATAAATTCGTATCAGTGGTATCAGAGCGGTCTGCTCTTTCTCGATCCTTCTTTGCATGTCCCCAATGAGGTCGAGGTATAAGGAGTTAGGGATCGATCTGGTTGAACCTTTGCAAGATCAGCCTCGCAAACCCCGATGGCCGCCCATGGGGGACGAAAAGAAAGACGAGGGAGCAGGAGATCCTATCAAAATATTGCTCGAGGAGGCCCTTGAAAAACAAAGGAACGCGATGATCGATAACTTCGCCTAGATCCTTCAATGATTGCCCACTGGTGGCGCATATGCATCCAGCAGCCACTCTAGAGGAGAAACCCCTTTTAAGGTACAAGTAAACTTTGATAGTCCCATATTTGATGGCCAAATAGATGCATACATCGTAGATAGATGGTTGAATCTATTAAAAGGATATTTCTTGGTTCATGACTTTTCCGAACAAGAGAAGATTATTTTTTCACTGCTCAAAGTTGCCCCCCATGTCAAGGATTGGTGGGAAACCTACTGTGAGAAAAAGGACGAGGAGGAACCCTCTTTGTTCTCGGTTGTACCCACTTGGAATTATTTCTGAGACGCCATCAAGGAACAATATTATCCCGTGGGGAGCTATGAGGACAAGTACATATAATGGACTACGCTACGGCAACAAAGGGATCAAGATGTGCATGAGCTGATTAATCTGTTCCATACCCTGCGCACAAATTTAGGTATCAAATATTCGAAGAAACATTTGGTGTTGAAGTATCGTAGTTGTATGCACAGATACATTTAGGAGGAAATGGAGTTCCTCAACATCTCCTCGCTTGGTACGACATATCGGTATGCTGCTAAGATTGAGCAGAAATTCAAACAGAAGAAGCGAGACTTTGGATCTGCAAATCAAAAGCAAGCCAAAGGTGCCCCCAAACCACAGAACAAAGGACAAAGCCAAGGCATGGAGGCTCAAGACAACCTACCAAAGCCGCAAGCAAAGAACCACACCTCAAAGCCGAAGAAGTACATGAGAAAGTGGTGTGAGTTCCATAAGAGCTCCACTCACAACACAAGTGAGTGTCGGGCCAAACAATCACTAGTGGCTGAGATGAGGGCTTATGAATCAGATGCATGCTCCAACATTAAATCAGAACCCAAGAAGGGGAATGACATAGGGAAGCATATTATCGATGTGGATCCCAACACCATCGTTTCCACCACAAAGATCCAAAAGGAAGAACCAAAAGATCCAGAGGAGGAGGAGTGTCTCTTCCACTCCCAAATGTGGGTAAAGGGTTCCCTGCTACAGTTCATTGTCGACAATGGGAGCCAAAAGAATCTCACTTCATCAGAGCTCATGAAGCAGTTGGGCTTGTTGACCACATCACACCCACAGCCATAAAACATCGGGTGGCTTCACCAAGGATGGGATCTTCGCGTCAGCCAACAGTGTCACCTTCCCTACAACATCAAGCCCTTCACCGATGAGGTATTATGTGGCATTGCTCCTCTTGATGTTTGTGATGTATTATTAGGCCAACCATACTTGTGGAAGCGACATGTTGTGTATGAGTCCCGGCCTCATGTTGTTATGTTACCTTGGGAAAAAAGTTGTACAGGATACCCGAGGTACCACCGCCTGCTGCTATCTCTTTGGTTACTGCAAAACAATGCAGTAAGCTCATTTCCAAAACCAGAAAAAAAAAAATTCTGATGATCCGCCCTCAGGGAAAGAATAAGACTCTGGCCACGACCTCCAGAGAGGGCTCGTCTGCATGACAACAACAAATGGAGAAGGTTGTGGAGGAGTACCTGGACATCTTCACCTCACCCGCAGGGGTGCCTCTGCATTGTCAGGTCAAACACCCCATCGATCTAACCCCAGGTGCGTCACTGCCCAATGGACC
The DNA here is from genome assembly GCA_032191745.1 of Picea mariana. NCBI lineage: Eukaryota > Viridiplantae > Streptophyta > Pinopsida > Pinales > Pinaceae > Picea > Picea mariana. The sequence continues at coordinate 90,753 of JASDQU010011615.1, read as the reverse complement.
GATCTATCAATGTTTTGTTCTGGAGAATGATGAAATCAAGAGGTATATCCAGGAGCTGTTGCAGAAAGGTCACATCCGACCAAGTTCATCACCCTCTGGGAGCCCGATTGTATTGGTGTAGAAGAAGGATGGGACTTGGAGACTCTGTATTGACTATTGGGCATTGAACAAGATCATTGTCTAGAATAGGTACCTGATCCCATGGATTGATGACCTTCTGGACCAACTCAAAGGGGAAAAATATTTCAAAAAGATCAACTTGAAGTCTGGGTATCACCAGGTACCAATTGAACCATCTGATGTGTGGAAGACTACCTTCAAAGCCAAGGAGGGATTTTTCGAATGGCTGGTCATGCCTTTCAAGTTGACGAATGCTCCCACAACCTTCATGAGGTTGATGGACGACATCTTGTGGCCATTCACCAACTCATTTTTAGTTGTGTACATGGATGACATCCTGATCTTCAGCCAAACTTGGGAAGAGCACCTCCACCACATCCAACAGGTCCTCCAAACACTGCGAAAACACAAGTTGTGTGCTAATTTGGAGAAGTGCACTTTTGGCATGACCCAGGTTCAGTATTTGGGATACATTATTGATGAGCATGGGGTTCATGTGGATCCAACCAAGATCCAAGTCATCCGAGATTGGCCATCCCCGACCACTCTAACAGAGCTTCACAACTTTCTAGGTCTTGCTAATTTCTACCGCAGGTTCGTGTTGGGATTCTCTCATATCACTTGGCCCTTGAGTCAAGTCACCAAGGAAGGAGCAAAATCAAAATTCTTTTGGTCAGAATCTGAACAGAAGGTGTTTGTAGAATTGAAACATCGCCTTTGTTGTGCCCCAGTGCTCACATTACTAGACTTGCAACAACCATTTGAGATCGAGAGAGATGCCTCTGACTATGTTATTGGGGTAGTTCTTACTCAAAAGAGGCATCCAGTGGCATATCACAGTGTGACACTGTCTGACACTGTCTGAAAGTATCCCACTTATGACAAAGAAATGCATTCCATTGTGCAGGCTTGTCGACAATGGAAGAATTACATGTTGGGGAAGGAAATGATCATCCACATAGACCACTAACCTCTGCAGTTCATAAAGACACAAGGGAAGTTGCAGAACGATCACCATCAGAAGTGGTCCACATATCTGCAACAATTTCATTTGAACATCAAGTACAAGAAGGGCATCACCAATAATGTTGCAGACTACCTCAGCCGACCATCGATCGTGGCGATAACCACCGTGCTCAACTCTTGTGGGAATGAGACTTATGATTAGATGATTCTCTACAAGAGCGATCCAAAATTCAGCCACACATACAAGATGCTCTTGGAGGATAACCAAGTTCCAAATTTTCACCTCCAGGATGCACTACTATGTCACCTGGGACACCTTTATGTTCCTTCAAGTGAGTGTGCCAAGATGATTTGGGAAGTGCACTATAGTTGGGTCGCTAGGCATTTCAGGGTCGTGAAAACAGTGGTAGTACTACAGAATTATTTCTATTGTCCAAACCTTCGACAGGATGTCAGGAAGTACATCAGATCATGCACTGCCTGTTCCATTGCCAAACCGACCATCAAGAAGAAAGGCCTCTATACTTCCCTGCCTACCCCTAGTCAACCTTGGGAATCCATCTCCATGGATTACATGTCAGGCCTTCTTTCTACTAAGCATGGAAACGACTGTTTTTTCATGGTCGTCAACAGATTCTCGAAGATGGCCATTATGACGGCCTGTAAGAAGAATATCATAGCAAAAGCCACTGCTAAACTCTTCTTTGAATAAGTGTGGGTACACTTTGGGATCCCATAGTCTATCATCTCAGATCGGGACAGCAGGTTCCTTAGTACATTTTGGTCCAGTCTCTGGTCAATGATAGACACCAAGCTCACCAAGTCCACATCTTTCCATCCCCAAACTAATGGCTAGACAGAGGTCGTCAACAAGATCATCATACACATTTTGTGCATGTACAATTCAAAGCATCCATGCACATGGGACGAGAGCCTCCCCTATGTACAAGATATCTATAACCAGGCCCTCTACATCTCAACCGACCACATCCCCTTTCAGGTGGGCTTGGGATTCCAGCCACTATGTCCCATTGATGTAGCCATGCCCTTTGTAGCTACTTAGGCAGATTCGGCTCATGTCTAGTCTGAAGCTCCCAAGGCGAACAACTTCATTGAGTGCATTCAACACATTCTCCAATAGGTTCATGACATATTGGACAAATCCAATGCTAAGTAGAAGCAACGGCATGATCAACATCGGGTTCAACACAACTTCCAGGTGGGCAACAAAGTGTGGCTACATTTGCAGAAGAAGCACCTCGTTGGACCCCACCGCAAGCTTCGCTTGCTCCGATATGGGCCATACACCATCACCAAGGTTGTAGGGGACAATGACTTCGAGCTCAGTATTCCACCATTCCTTGGTATGCACCCGGTGTTCAATGTGGACCGCCTTCATCCCTACTTTCCACCTCTACTAGTCACATCTGACATGGAAGAACAACTCACACCAACAGAGTTAAATCCAGGCTGCATGGAACAAGCCACAAATGATTGTATTATGGACACATAGATCAAGAACACCCGCCAACAGAGGATCCAGCTATATCCAGTTGTCAAACAAGGTCAACTCCTTCACCAGGGCAAGTGGCTCACCAGGGACCAAGTTCAGCAGAAGTTTCCTCATCTCATGGAGGAACTTAATGCAATGGGGACCATTGCTTCCTAACAGGGCAGGAATGATCCAGTTGTATATTGGTGGCCACCCGCCTATTCCACTTGGACCCCCACCATTTTTTCTTTCAGTTTTTCATTTTTCTTAATTGTAGCACAATTTACTATTTTTGGCAGTTTTTCGAGTCTTGAACTTTCGGAGCCGTTTTGAGGCCCTAAACGACGTTTTCTGGGCATTAAACCTCCGACGAATAAACTTGATATTCGTTGTTGGTAGTGTAGTCCTTAGATAGATATTTCTAATGATGTATCATGTGCATCAAATGGATATAGTATGCCAAAGTTACGACCTCGGGAAATTGATGTACCAATTTACCTCGATGGGGCCTATATTCTGGTGTTTCATCTCCTAGGGTTAGGTTTTTGGTTGTTTAGGGTTTCCATTGTTTCTCAATAATATATAGGCCTTCCATCTTCATTGTAACATGGATTTCAGAGGCATGTAGTCGTCGCATCTCTTCTTAGAGATAAGCTACCAGCGCCCTAGCTAGTTTATTTCCATTTTGTCTGTAAACAAATTTCAGTTCTTTGATATTAATGAAATGAAGTAGTATTTATGTTGCATCTTTGTATTCATGGTGATTTGTGTGTTATGTTGTGTTCCTACATAAATTCAGATTAGGGGTGGCGGTAAGATGTTGTCACCCCCATTAATGTTGGAAGAGGGGTTCATCGGAACTTGTGTCACCCCCCATTATTGCTCTACATTTGTGTTTTCCCTAAAACGTTGTTGGTTCTTCTTTTACTTCTTCTTGGGCTGACCTAAGATCTTATCTCAAATTGGTTTCCAACAAAACCCTAAAAAAATACTGGCCCTCTTGGTAAACCAAAAGGCAACGTTGTGCATAGTGTGCACATTGCAGTCTCACCGGAGATAGATTTTAAGGAGGACTGCAATACTCAGGTGTTTGCAATCTAGGAATGAGTGGGGATCTGTGATTGTGCTATTTCTTCCTTATGAATTATCCTTGTTAATCATTCAATTACTTCTATGATTTATTTATCTTTTAACCTATGCACGCATGTTGTTATAACTACTTTAACCATTCATTCTTAAGCTAATGATCAACAGAAAGTAAAGCATTCATTAACAATCACACATAAAACAAGGTTCACTATGGTTCACCCCCTTCTGGGGCTACATCCAAAAATATTTAGCTTCTCTTCTCATTTATTTAGTCTCCTGCAAAATCTTGCACTGCACGCATTACGTATTTAGTAATACAATCAATATTGAGGGTAACAGCCCTTTGTGAGGCAAACTAGATCACACTAGGATCCCCAACCTGTGACTTAACCCTCAAATACTACCTTATTTGATTCTTCTAAAAGACTTATTACAATCAACAACCCACAAAATCATAATAATCAACTCTCTCTGTTATGATATATCTCCCCTTCCTAGACCTCTTAGGTCCTTATTTATACTATTTTATCGATTTATAGTCATTACAATCTTGTCAAAAAACCTAAACCTATCATGGTTAGGCTTGTCTTCATGTGTGCCACATTGTTTTTCCTCCTACATGCCGCTTTTCCTTATTTTTATGCATGTTGCTTTCTTGCCACCTATTGCATATGCTCCAAAATTAGGTATTCCTTTCCAAAAAAAGGTCTTTCCCAAAACAGATCCTTCTACAAAAATAGATCTGCACCCAAAATAGACTTCCTTCTCAAAATAGGCCTATGCCCAAAATAGACTTACTTCTCAAAATAGGTTTGCGCCCAATAGGCCCCCAACACTGACATGTGGCTCATCCTGAGCCACTTAGGTAGTGTGCACTCATTGTACAGCCTTTTCCAAACTGTGGAACTTCTTTGCAAGTTCCTTTCCTTTTTCCCTCATCTGTGCAGCTTTTTCTGTTAGCGCTTCAACTATCTTCGTTGTTATCTCTTCCTATACTAATGTTGCGCCTTCTAAATGTTCTTGTGCCATGCTCATCCTCGCTTCCTCCAAATCTGCAAGCATATGTGTTGCTTGTTCCTAGAGGGGTTCCAATTGGGCTTGTCTTTCTTATTTATTCATGTGTGTTGTATTTAACTATGTCTACAAAGTCTTCATTTCTTGGGTTCTCTTGAAGCACTCCATGATACTCATTGTTTTCTTCCATTTCTTTAAATCCTATATGGCAGTGCTAATTTTCTCCTCTTCTTGGTCCAACTGTTGGACCTTTTAATCCTCTTCTAAAATGGTCCAAATATGCACAATTATGTCAAACAACTCTGTGAATTCCCTCGCTTATTTTTCCATCTCCACTATCTATAGTGTAGATTTTTTTTCTCTCTATTCTCGAACCTCAGGAGGAGTCATAGGATTAATATTTTCTTTTATCTCCTCGATTTCCTTCCTATATCCCTCAATTTCCTATGAAATGATTTTTATCTTTTCTTTTGTGTTCCTCTATGGTGCTTGTGTGTTGTCTGGGATACGGTCGTATATCATTGTTAGCCCCTTCTCTAGCTTGTCAACGTTTTATTTCTCCTCCTCTTTCTCTGAGGTCAGTTGGTCGTAGGTGATTTGTAAAATTTCGGTAACTCCCCTACCCACCTCCAAGTTAGTCGCATCTGCGCAAGCTTTGGATTGTACTTCTTGCATTATACTAGCCTAGAGTCTGCATAATGCCTTGGTGGGTATATGTGCCATGACTACTTCAAATTTCTCAATTTTCCCCATGGGTTTCTATGCAGTCTCTTGATCCATTCTGATCATTTGGCGAGTTATTGTGAATGTGTCCCTACCTTATACTACCAACTATATTTTCTCCTCTCCTTCTTTCTGCATAGGGGGTCACTGTGTCTTTTCATGTTGTTGTGTCATGGCCTATGGTACTTCTTGACTTTGTAATTGTTGTAGAGTTTCATGGACTTCTATGAGTTTAGCCATGATCTCTTCTCTTTATGCCTCTGCAACACGGACCACCTCTTCCCCCCTATCTTGGACCTTGTCTACGATGAACTCAACATCATCCTCTATCACAGTGATGACTGGGTCTTACGTTATATACTTCCTCTTTTTGCTCACCTCTTCTACCTATGTTGGCTTTTTTTTTTCTATCAGGGTTGCTTGATGCTCGATGTGACGTTCCACTGCTTGAACCTTAGATTTTCATTTTAGAGAAGAAATGATGGAAGGAGGGTGGTATCCATATAGCTCCATAAATGGTGTCATTTTTGTTGTAGTATGAAAGAAAGTGTTATACCACCATTCTGCCAAGGGAAACCATTTGAACCATTTTGTTTGTTTATCAAAGACAAAGCAATGAAGGTAGCCTTCCAGACAATTGTTCACTATCTCAGTTTGTCCATCAAATTGAGGATGATAGGATGAGCTATGAGCCAATTGAGTACCTAAACAAGAAAATAATTATGTCCAAAAATGTCTAGTGAAGATAGGATCTCTGTCACTTACAATAATCTTTAGGATTCCATGTAGTTTTTGAACTGTCTCTATGAATGCGGTGGAAACTATACTAGCTTTGAAGGGATGAGAGAGTGCACAAAAGTGTGTTTACTTGGTCAGTCTATCAACAATCACCATGATGACACTCTTTCCTTCAGACTTCGGTAACCCTATGATGAAATCCATGGAAACCTCCTCCCATCGTTGACTTGGGATGACTAATGGTTGTAAAAGACCTGGGGTCTTAATTGTTTCCACCTTATTTTGTTGGCAAACCAAACATTCTTCTATAAACCTTTGAACATCAGTTTTAAGATCATCCCAAAAAAAATCCTTCTTGACCCTATGGTAGGTTTTCAAAAATATCGAGTGCCCTCCTACCAGAGAGGTGTGCAATTCCAATAGTACCTTTTGTTTGAGTTGGGAGTTCTTACATAAATATAAGTGATCTTTGTACCATAGTGAATCATTTTTCCATGTAAATGTATCTAATGCACTGGAATCCTGTTGCAACCTTTGAATGAGATTCCACACATTTACGTCCTTCTTCCATTCATCCCTTGCTTCTATTATCCATTCGGGTTGGATAATACTGGGTATCATAAATTCTAATGGCACCATTGCTTCTTTTCCATACACCAGTCTGAATGGTTTCTTTCCTATCAAATTCTTGCATGTGGTCATGTATGCCCATAATACTGTTGGTATTTCCAAGTCCCAATCATCACTGTTAACATTGCAGATCTTAGTCAATGCATTTTCCAAAATATTATTGAAAGCTTCTGTTGTTCCATTTTCCTAAGGATGATATGGAATACACTTATGGTGATAGACTTGAAACTACTGAGTCATAGCCTTGATGGTATTATTAATAAAATGAGTGCCTTGGTCACTCATCGGAATCCTGGGGCAAACAAGTCTAGTGATCACATGCTCAAATAGGAAGTGTGTTTCTATCTCCGTGATACAATATTTGACTGGTGCTTCTTATGCCCATCTTATTAAGTATTCAGTCACAGTAATGATATATCTAGCTCCTGACCTTTTTTTTTGTGTATTAATAGGTCCTACAAAGTTTATTGCCCATTTTTCAAATACCTATAGATTCACTTGTGGTCTTAGGGGCATCCCATCCCTTTTGTTGGGTTTGCAAACCCTTTGACAAACATCACAGTTCTGGAAATATTACTTGGCATCTTTATGGATTGTTTCCCACCATAATCTTGCACGTAATACCTTCTGTGCGGTATCTTTTCCTTCATAGTGTCGTCCAACTATACCTTCATGTGCTTCTTCCGAAATTCTAGTTCGTTCATGTTCCAATACACACCTTCTCAAAATGCTATCTGGCCCATCTTTTGTAAATGGCCTGAAATGAGTTGATAGTCTGCAACTCTGACAACCAGGTTTTTCTTCTACACAGTGCTAAAGTCCTGTGCAACCCCTGTACTCAAGTATTCAATAATATCAACAAAGTATTCATCAACTATCTGTCTTGAAAATAATTGTGCATCAAGGAAGTTGTCTTCCAAGTTAGTAGGTTCTTCTCCATTGGTTACCCTTGACAAGTGATCAGGTCCTTCATTCAGCTTCCCTAATTTGACTATCACTTCGAAATCGAATTCTTGGAATAATAATATCCATCTACAGATCCTCCCCCCAACACCGGCTTGTTGACTAGATATTTGAGGGAAGAATGGTATGTGAACATTTTAAATTGGTTACTCAGTAAATAGTGCCTAAATTTCTGAAGTGCATATACCATGGCTAGGCCTTCTCTTTCTATGGTGTTGTAATTCTACTGAGATTATGACAACTTTATGCTTGCAAATGCTATAGGATGGTCTAAGTCCCCTGCTCCTAGCTACGCCATAATTTATCCAAGTGTTATAGTTTATGCATCTATGTGCACATGAAATGTATTTTCCTAATCTGGAAATACTAATATAGGTGTTATTACCATCTTTTCCTTTAGAGTGTCCAATCCTTGTTGACAATCCTCATTCCACTGAAATATGATGTCCTTCTTTAACAATTCTTCCATTGGTGTAGTAATATCTGCATACCCCTTTATAAACTTCCTGTAATAGCTTGTATGTCCCAGTGTTGCTCTTAACTAACGCACTGACTTTGGTGGTGGTAAATTTACAATGACTGCAGTCATAGAGGGTCAACTAGTAAACCTTGTTTACACATTATATGTCCCAACAATATCCCAAAAGGTGTACCAAAAATGAATTTCTTGATGTTTAATGATATCTAACATTGCCTGCATCTTTCCAACATTAGTCTTAACACTTCTACATGGTCCTTCAAAAGACTATATACAGTTCAATCATCCAGATATACTTCTAGAAACTAATGTATGAATTCCTTAAAAGAAGCTATGACTACTCTTGAAAAGATAGCTAGTGAATTATTCAATCCAAAAGGAATGATTGTATATTGGTAGGATACCCATTCTATAGCAATTATATTCTTATACCTATCGTCTGAAGCTATTTTGATCTGATAGTATCCTGAGAATCCATATGTGAATGAATATGCTTCCTAGCCTCCAACATTCTCTAAGACTTCATCTATAAAAGGGGTAGGGAAAGGGTCATGTAAGAAATCATCATTGATTTTCCTCATATATAGACAAATCCTTATCCCCCATTGCTATTTTCTTGGACCACCATGGAACTGATCAATTCAGATTCCTCTACTGGGTCTATAATGCCAACTTCCAACATTCGATCAATGTTTTCTTTCACTTTCTGTTTATATACTGGATTCGATTTGTATCATGTATCACCTTAATAACAAAAAATCACCATGCATGCATAGGTTAAAGTAGTTAACCTTAATAACTACTTTAACCTTATAGGATAATATAAAAAAATCACCTTAATAACAATATCATGTATCTATTCTCAATTTTGCTTCAGATTAATATAATTTAAGTAACCTTAAATTAATACTATTAACCTATATTTATCATTTAAAAATGTGGAATCTTCATTTGTTAACTTGGAATCTGATATCTATTACTTATTACTTAGAAAAGAAAATCCCTTAAATTTCAATAAACAGTTTTTCCTCATTATAAAAAAAAAATCACCTATAATAACAATATCATGTATCTATCTTCATTTTTGCTTCAAATTAATATAATTTAAATCATCTTAAATTAATACTATGAACATGTATTTATCGTTTTTAAATGGTGGAATCTTCATTTGTTAACTTGAAATATGATATCTATTAAGTAAAAAAGAAAATCCCTTAAATGTCAATAAACATTTTTTCCTCGTTATAAATTTTTTTTACCTATAATAACAATATCATGTATCTATCTTCAAATTAATATATTTAAATAACTTTGAATTAATAGTATTAATATATATTAAAAATAATTAATATAATTTAAATAACCTTAAATAAATACTATTAACATATATTTATAGTTTTTTAAACGTGGAATTTTCGTTTGTTAACTTGAAATCTGATATCTATTGCGTAGAAAGATGGAAAAAAATAACTATATATGCTTCTTCTTTTTTATAATATATATTTTTAAATTTAATAACATCATATAAAATTTAAAATATTATTTTATTTAACTTAATCTAAATATATTATAATGCTCACATATATGTGAGTTTTGGATTTGGATTTTTTTTTTTTTTTTTTACTTAAAATTCAATTAAAATTTTAAAAAAATTGCTATGCATATATATTCCACCGCCTCTCCCATCACCAACTTTTATAATATCTCCATCTTTCAATTCACTAATTGAATAATAAGCAGTCTCATAAGGTCTTCATCAACCACAATTGTTTCAAAACTAATAAATGGTATGAATTAGTGTAAATTTGATTGACAAAATATTAAGCTCACTCGAACAAAAAGTAAAAGAATATAAGAACTTAATCAAGAATAAAAACAAAAATAAAAATAACAAAGTGTTGTCATCAACAACGACATAATATTCTTTTAGATTTTTGTAAGCATAACCTTAATTTTATAAGTACATTTTTTCTAGGAAAACTATAATTAAATCTTAGATTGACATAGACAAATGGATTTACTATCTTAAGCAATTGCATGTTTTCACTATTAACATTGAAGATGTTGTTAACAACATTTTTGTCATCATTCAAATTAACTTATTCTTTTTAGATGATATTAAAGAAGGGGTAATGAAGCTTGCAAAAGGAAAGGCTTAAAGACATAGAAGGCTATCAAGTTGAATTATTAATATTGACGATTTCATCCTTATCTCTCACATTCAAACCATGTTTAATATTTTGCTAAGAGTGTTTTCCTAAACAAGTGAAGAATTTTCATCATACCTATCTATAAATATTGGGACAAAAACAATCCTTTTAATTATAGAACTATTATGATTTTCTCTTTACTAGCCAAACTCTTTAGAACTATATTTTATAAAAGAAAATTAACAATGGGATGGATGAAAACAAGATTAAAGCTAAAGGTCAAGCTAGATTCAAGAGAATTTGGTACTTGATAATTGACCACATTCATATTTTTAGGATTATCATTGAAAATTGTTGTGGCGACAAAGAATAAATGTGTGCTTGTTTTGTTGATTTTAGAAAATCCTTCAACACTGTCCTCAGGGGGTATCTTTTAAATTGTATAAAAGGCTTAGAAATTCCCTTTTATCTTAGGTTTTTCATTTATAAACTCTATGAACAAGTCATTGTCAAGCTTAAAACAATGCAAGGTTGGTTTGAGGAAATTAATTGTAATATTGCAGCTAAGCAACCTTGTCTTTTATCCCCTACATTTTTGGAATTTATATCGATCATTTGGAAAATTACTTGCAAGAGGTTGGGTGCATAGGCAACAACCCTTATTACTACACCATTATTTTGTTTTTTATATGTTGGTGACATTGTCCTCTTAACAAAACATCTTTAGGCCCTTTAAAATCAACAAGGTTGTCTTTCAAGGGTTCTACAATAACTTTGGTTTAAGGTAAAGGTTGATCAAATCAAAATCATGATTATAAAAGTCAAAGTCAACAAACTTTGAATTTTCTTTAGTTAACCAACCTTTAGAGATGATCCACTTATGATGATGGAAGGCATATTATGGCCTAGAAAATCACTAAAGAGATGCAAAAATTTGGCATTCATATAAAAAGAAATCACTTTTCTCTAGCCTTGTAACACCATTGATCCTATATGGTTGTGAGGTTTAGGGTGGAGCATATCTTGAGAAACTTGGAATAGAATTGAGAAAATTTAAACATAGTTCTTTACTTAAAACTTCAAAACTAAAAACAATACCCTCTATCTCATTTTTCTCAAGGAAGTGAATATGTTCCCCATTGAATGTGAAGCTCTAAAATGATTATTATATTCAAGCACATGCTTGAAAAACTTTACCAAGTTAGGGTTCCTATCATTGCCCTGCAATCATGCCTAACTTGTCCTTTGTGAAAGAAAATGTTGGAAAACGGACTGATAATTTTTTAAAATTTTGTACATCTAAGACAATACAACCATCTCTTATGAAAAAAAACTAAAATTGAAAATTGAAAACAAAGTGTGTAAATTCCAATGGAATGATGAAAATATCAAAGACAAAAGAAAAATATGCTATTATAAAAACACCATCAATCCCAAGCTTAATCATCCTTCCTACCCTAATAAGAGTGCAAGCCTCAAGAAAAAATGATGATTTCTAAGCTATAAACTAACTTGCATGAGTGGCATAGTGCAACTGACAAATATACTCTTCAAAAAAATCCTTGGGAAAATAGAATATGCAACTTATACAACTTAGAGGAGATTGAATACAAAGTTCATTGTCATATAAGATGTCATTAATATAATGATGTTAAATGTGTTTATAGTGATATCTTCAATTACAAATTGGTTTGTGAAATCCTAAATCAAGACAACCAACTAAGTTTCAAGATTTTATTATAAATATAAATTCATATTGAAACAAATGTCTAAATAAATAACTTCAAGTTTTTAATCAACTAGTTTTATTTGCTCATTCTTTATTTGTGTGGATCTTATAGAAAAAATTATTTAAAACAAATTAAAAGACCTCGTAATCATTGTAATAATATCAAACTTAAAAATGTTTAACATTTTGGTAATATATTAAACTTTAAAAGATGCCTTACGTATCTCACTATAGTTACCTTGCTCCTTAGTTAGTACCTCAATTCCCACGAGAAGTATTACCTCGATTTACACCTCGATTGGCAAGTCAAGTTAAAACTCATTAATGACCACAATTGATAACTGCCATTTTTTATCATTTTTTACCTCAAAATTTACTTTAATTTACACCTTTACTATGGTCTCAACTCAATTATTATGTCCCTGCTATTTACTTTAATTTACACCTTTACTATGGTCTCAACTCAATTATTATGTCCCTGCCATAGCAGGGACATTATGTTTTGGACAATTTCAATTATTTCAGTACACAGCTTTTAAGGCAATAAACGATGGTTTAGGGTAAAGTTTTATTGCATGACATTGGCATTGGGTACGGGAGCCAGGGGGTTGATCCAGGTGGATATTGGTGGCCACCCGCATATTCCACTTGGCCCCCCACCATTGTTTCTTTCAGTTTTTCAGTTTCCTTAATTGTAGCATAATTTACTATTTTTTGCAGTTTTTCGGGTCCTGAACTTCCGAAGCCATTTTGAGGCCCTAAATGACGTTTTTTGGGCATTAAACCTCCGACGAACATGAGTCCATTCTAGATTTGATATTCATTGTTAGCAGTGTAGTCCTCATATAGATCTTTCTAACGATGTATCATGTGCGTCTAACGGAGATAGTATGCCAAAGTTACAACCTCGGGAAATTGATGTACCAATTTACCCCGACGGGGCCCATATTATGGCGTTTCATCTCCTAAGGTTAGGTTTTTGGCTGTTTAGGGTTTCCATTGTTTCTCAATAATATATAGGCCTTCGAGCCTCATTGTAACATAGAGTTAAAAGTTTTGTAGCCACCACATCTCTTCTCAGAGATAAGCTATCAGCGCCCTAGCTAGTTTATTTCCATTCTCTCTGTAAACAAATTTCAGTTCTTTGATATTAATGAAATAAAGTGTTATTTCCATTGCATCTTTGTATTCATGGTGATTTGTGTATTATGTTGCGTTCCTGCATAAATTCGTATCAGTGGTATCAGAGCGGACTGCTCTTTCTCGATCCTTCTTTGCATGTTCCCAACGAGGTCGGGGTATAAGGAGTTATGGCTCGATCTGGTTTAACCTTTGCAAGATCAACCTCGCAAACCCCAACGGCCGCCCATGGGGGACGAAAACAAAGACGAGGGAGCAGGAGATCCTATCAAAATATTGCTCGAGGAGGCCCTTGAAAAACAAATGAACGCGATGATCAATAACTTCACCTAGATCCTTCAACGATTGCCCACTGGCGGTGCATCTGCATCCAGCAGCCACTCTGGAGGAGCAACCCCTTTTAAGGTACAAGTAAACTTTGACAGTCCCATATTTGATGGCCAAATAGATGCATACATCGTAGATAGATGGCTGAATCTATTAAAAGGATATTTCTTGGTTCATGAATTTTCCGACCGAGAGAAGATTATTTTTTCACTGCTCAAAGCTGCCCCCCATGTCAAGGATTGGTGGGAAACCTACTGTGAGAAAAAGGATGAGGAGGAACCCTCTCTGTTCTTGGTCGTACCCACTTGGAATTATTTGTAAGACGCCACCAAGGAACAATATTATCCCGTGGGGAGCTGTGAGGACAAGTACATACAATGGACTACGCTGCGACAGCAAAGGGATCAAGATGTGCATGAGCTAACGAATCTGTTCCATACCCTGCGCACAAAGTTAGGTATCAAATATTCGAAAAAACATTTGGTGTTGAAGTACCGTAGTTGTCTACATAGATACTTTCAGGAGGAAATGGAGTTCCTCAACATCTCCTCGCTTGGTATGGCATATCGGTATGCTGCCAAGATTGAGCAGAAATTCAAACAAAAGAAGCGAGACTTTGGATCTGCGAATCAAAAGCAAGCCAAAGGTGCCCCCAAACCGCAGAACAAAGGACAAAGCCAAGGCACGGAGGCTCAAGACAACCTACCAAAGACGTAAGTAAAGAACCACATCGTGAAGCCAAAGAAGGACACGAGAAAGTGGTGTGAGTTCCATAAGAGCTCCACTCACAACACAAGTGAGTGTCGGGCCAAACAATCACTAGTGGACGAGATGAGGGCTTATGAATCAGATGCATGCTCCAACATTGAATCAGAACCCAAGAAGGGGAATGACAGAGGGAAGCAGATTATTGATGCGGATCCCAACACCACCGTTGCCACCACAAAGATCAAAAAGGAAGAACCGAAAGATCCAGAGGAGGAGGAGTGTCTCTTCCACTCCCAGATGTGGGTAAAGGGTTCCCTGCTACAGTTCATTATCGATAGTGGGAGCCAAAAGAATCTCATTTCATCATAGCTCATGAAGCAGTTGGGCTTGTTGACCACATCACACCCATAGCCGTAAACCATCAGGTGGCTTCACCAAGGAGGGATCTTCGCGTCAACCAACAGTGTCACCTTCCCTACAACATCAAGCCCTTCACCGATGAGGTATTATGTGGCATTGCTCCTCTTAATGTTTGTGATGTATTATTAGGCCAACCATACTTGTGGAAGCAACATGTTGTGTATGAGTCCCAGCCTCGTGTTGTTATTGTTACCTTGGGAAACAAGTTGTACAGGATACCCAAGGTACCATCGCCTACCGCTATCTCTTTGGTTACTGCAAAACAATGCAGTAAGCTCATTTCCAAAATCGGAAAATTTGTTTTCCTGATGATCTACCCTCAGGGAAAGAATAAGACTCTAGCCACAACCTCCAGACAGGGCTCATCCGCATGACAACAACAAATGGACAAGGTTGTGGAGGAGTACCTGGATATCTTCACCTCACCCGCAGGGGTGCCTCTGCACTATCAGGTCAAACACCCCATCAATCTGACGCCAGGTGCGTCACTGCCCAATGGACCGATCTATCAATGTTCTGTTCTGGAGAACGATGAAATCAAGAGGTAGATCTAGGAGCTGTTGCAGAAAGGTCACATCCGACCAAGTTCATCGCCCTCCGGGAGCCCGATTGTGTTGGTGCAGAAGAAGGATGGGACTTGGAGACTTTGTATTGACTATTGGGCATTGAACAAGATCATTGTCTGGAATAGGTACATGATCCCACGGATTGATGACCTTCTGGACCAACTCAAAGGGGAAAAATATTTCAGCAAGATCGACTTGAAGTCTAGGTATCACCAGGTACCAATCGAACCGTCTGATGTGTGGAAGACTACCTTCAAAGCCAAGGAGGGCTTGTTCGAATGGTTGGTCATGCCTTTCGGGTTGAAAAATTCTCCCACAACCTTCATGAGGTTGATGGATGACATCTTGTGGCCATTCACCAACTCATTTGTAGTAGTGTACTTGGATGACATCCTGATCTTCAGCCAGACTTGGGAAGAGCACCTCCACCACATCCGACAGGTCCTCCAAACACTGCGAAAACACAAGTTGTGTGCTAATTTGGATAAGTGCACTTTTGGCATTACCAAGGTTCAGTATCTGGGATACATTATTGATGAGCATGGGGTGCATGTGGATCCAGCCAAGATCCAAGTCATACGGGATCAGCCATCCCCGACCACTCTAATAGAGCTTCGCAGCTTTCTGGGTCTTGTTAATTTCTACCACAGTTTCGTGTTGGGATTCTCTCATATCACTTGGCCCTTGAGTCAAGTCACCAAGGAAGGACCGAAATCAAAATTCTTTTGGTCGGAATCTCAACAGAAGGTGTTCGTAGAATTGAAACATCGCCTCTGTTGTGCCCCAGTGCTCACATTACTAAACTTGCAACAACCATTTGAGATCGAGACAGATGCCTCTGACTATGTTATTGGGGCAATTCTTACTCAACAGAGGCATCCAGTGGCATATCACAGTGCGACATTGTCTGAAAGTATCCCACTTATGACAAAGAAATGCATTCCATTGTGCAGGCTTGTCGACAATGGAAGAATTACATGTTGGGGAAGGAAACGATCATCCACATAGACCACTAACCCCTGCAGTTCATAAAGACACAAGGGAAGTTGCAGAATGATCGCCATCAGAAGTGGTCCACATATCTGCAACAGTTTCATTTGAACATCAAGTACAAGAAGGGCAGCACCAATAATGTTGCAGACTGCCTCAGCCGACCACCGATCATGGCGATAACCACCGTGCTCAACTCTTGTGGGAACGAGACTTATGATTAGATGATTCTCTACAAGAGCGATCTAGAATTCGGCCACACATACAAGATGCTCTTGGAGGGTAACCAAGTTCCAAATTTTCACCTCCAGGATGCACTGCTATGTCACCTGGGACACCTTTATGTTCCTTCAAGCGAGTGTGCCAAGATGATTTGGGAAGTGCACTACAGTTGGGTCGCTAGGCATTTCAGGGTCGTGAAAATAGTGTCAGTACTACAGAATTATTTCTATTTTCCAAACCTTCGACAGGATGTCGGGAAGTACATCAGATCATGCACTACCTGTGCCATTGCCAAACCGACCATCAAGAAGAAAGGCCTCTATACTTCCCTACCTACCCCTAGTCAACCTTGGGAATCCATCTCCATGGATTACATGTCGGGCCTTCTTTCTACTAAGCATGGAAACGACTATTTTTTCGTGGTCGTCAACAGATTCTCGAAGATGGCCATTATGACGGGCTGTAAGAAGAATATCATAGCAAAATCCACTGCTAAACTCTTCTTTGAATAAGTGTGGGTACACTTTGGGATCCCACAGTCTATCATCTCAGATCGGGATAGCAGGTTCCTTAGTACATTTTGGTCCAGTCTCTGGTCAATGCTAGACACCAAGCTCACCAAGTCCACATCTTTCCATCCCCAAACTAATGGCCAGACAGAGGTCGTCAACGAGATGATCATACACATTGTGTGCATGTACAATTCAAAGCATCAATGCAAATGGGACGAGAGCCTCCCCTGTGTACAAGATATCTATAACCAGGCCCTCTAAATCTCAACCAAAAACATCCCCTTTCAGGTGGGCTTGGGATTCTAGCCACTATGTCCCATTGACGTAGCCATGCCCTTTGCAGCTACTTAGGCAGATTCGGCTCATGTCTAGTCTGAAGCTCCCAAGGCGAACAACTTCATTGAGCGCATTCAGCACATTCTCCAATAGGTTCATGACATATTGGACAAATCCAATGCTAAGTAGAAGCAATGGCATGATCAACATCGGGTTCAACACAACTTCCAAGTGGGCAACAAAGTGTGGCTACATTTGCAGAAGAAGCACCTCGCTGGACCCCACCACAAGCTTTGCCCGCTCCGATATGGGCCATACACCATCACCAAGGTTGTAGGGGAAAATACCTTCGAGCTCGGTATTCCACCATTCCTTGGTATGCACCCAGTGTTCAATGTGTACCGCCTTCGTCCCTACTTTCCATCTCTACTAGACACATCTGACATGGAAGAACAACTCACACCAACAGAGTTAAATCCAGACTGCATGGAACAAGACACAAATGATTGTATTATGGACACACAGATCAAGAACACCCACCAACAGAGGATCCATCTATATCCAAATGTCAAAGAAGGTCAACTCCTTCACCAGGGCAAGTGGCTCACCGGGGACCAAGTTCAGCAGAAGTTTCCTCATCTCATGGAGAAACTCAATGCAATGGGTACCATTGCTTCCTAACGAGGCAGGAATGATCCAGTTGTATATTGGTGGCCACCCGACTATTCCACTTGGACCCCCACCATTTTTTCTTTCATTTTTTCATTTTCCTTAATTGTAGCACAATTTACTATTTTTGGCAGTTTTTCGGATCTTGAACTTCCGAAGCCGTTTTGAGGCCCTAAACGACGTTTTTTGGGCATTAAACCTTCGACGAAAAAACTTGATATTCGTTGTTGGTAGTGTATTCCTCGGATAGATATTTCTAATGATGTATCATGTGCATCAAATGGATATAGTATGCCAAAGTTACGACCTCGGCAAATTGATGTACCAATTTACCCCGACGGGGCCCATATTCTGGCGTTTCATCTCCCAGGGTTAGGTTTTTGGTTGTTTAGGGTTTCCATTGTTTCTCAATAATATATAGGCCTTCGATCCTCATTGTAACACAGATTTCAGAGGCATGTAGTCGTCGCATCTCTTCTCAGAGATAAGCTATCAGCGCCCTAGCTAGTTTATTTCCATTTTGTCTGTAACCGAATTTTTCTTTGATATTAATGAAATGAAGTAGTATTTCTACTGCATCTTTGTATTCATGGTGATTTGTGTGTTCTGTTGTGTTCCTACATAAATTCGGATTAGGGGTGGCGGTGAGATGTTGTCACCCCCATTAATGTTGGAAGAGGGGTTCATCGGAACTTGTGTCACCCCCCATTAATGCTCTACGTTTGTGTTTTCCCTAAAACGTTGTTGGTTCTTCTTTTACTTTTTCTTGGGCTAACCTAGGCTCTTATCTCAAATTGGTTTCCAACAAAACCCTCAAAAACTACTGGCCCTCCTGATAAACCAAAAGGCAACGCTGCGCATAAGGTGCACATCGCAGTCTCACCGGAGATAGATTTTATGGAGGACTGCAATACTCAGGTGTTTTCAGTCTAGGAATGAGTGGGGATCTGTGATTGTGTTATTTCTTCCTTATGCATTATCCTTGTTAATCATTCAATTACTTCTATGATTTATTTATCTTTTAACCTATGCATGCATGTTGTTATAACTACTTTAACCATTCATTCTTAAGATAATGATCAACAGAAAGTAAAGCATTCATTAAAAATCACACATAAAACAAGGTTCACTGTGGTTCACCCCCTTCTGGGGCTACATCCAAAAATATTTGGCTTCTCTTCTCATTTATTTAGTCTCCTACAAAATCTTGCACTGCAAGCATTACATATTTAGTAATACAATCAATATTGAGGGTAACAGCCCTTTGTGAGGCAAACTAGATCACACCAGGCTCCCCAAACTGTGACTTAACCCTCAAATACTACCTTATTTGATTCTTATAAAAGACTTATTACAATAAACAACCCACAAAATCATAATAATCAACTCTCTCTATTATGATATATCTCCCCTTCCTAGACCTCTTAGGTCCTTATTTATACTATTTTATCGGTTTATAGTCATTACAATCTTGTCAAAAAACCTAAACCTATCATGGTTAGGCTTGTATTCATGTGCGCCACATTGTTTTTCCTCCTACATGTTGCTTTACCTTATTTTTATGCATGTTGCTTTCTTGCCACCTATTGCGTGTGCTCCAAAATTAGGTCTTCCTTTCCAAAAATAGGTCTTTCCCAAAACAGATCCTTCTACAAAAATAGATCTGCACCCAAAATAGACTTCCTTCTCAAAATAGGCCTACGCCCAAAATAGACTTACTTCTCAAAATAGGTTTGTGCCCAACAGGCCCCCAACACTGACATGTGGCTCGTCCTGAGCCACTTAGGTAGTGTGCACTCATTGTACAGCCTTTTCCAAACTGTGGAACTTCTCTGCGAGTTCCTTTCCTTTTTCCCTCATCTGTGCAGCTTTTTCTGTTAGCGCTTCGACTATCTTCGTTGTTATCTCTTCCTATAGTAATGTTGTGCCTTCTGAATGTTCTTGTGCCATGCTCATCCTCTCTTCCTCCAACTGTGCAAGCATATGTGTTGCTTGTTCCTGGAGGGGTTCCAATTGGGCTTGTCTTTCTTATTTATTCATGTGTGTTGTATTTAACTATGTCTGCAAAGTCTTCATTTCTTGGGTTCCCTTCAAGCGCTCCATGATACTCATTGTTTTCTTCCGTTTCTTTAACTCCTATATGGCAGTGCTGATTTTCTCCTCTTCTTGGTCCAACTGTTGGACCTTTTAATCCTCTTCTAAAATGGTCCAAATCTGTACAGTTATGTCGAACAACTCTGTGAATTCCCTCGCTTATTTTTCCATCTCCACTATCTACAGTGCAGATTTTTTTTCTCTCTATTCTCGAACCTCAGGAGGAGTCGTAGGATTAAGATTTTCTTTTAGCTCCTCGATTTCCTTCCTATATCCCTCAATTTCCTATGAAATGATTTTTATCTTTTCTTTTTTGTTCCTCTGTGGTGCTTATGCATTGTCTGGGATACGGTCGTATATCGTTGTTAGCCCCTTCTCAAGCTTGTCAACGTTTTATTTCTCCTCTTCTTTCTCTGAGGTTAGTTGGTCGTAGGTGATTTGTAAAATTTCGGTGACTCCCCTACCCACCTCCAAGTTAGTCGCATCTATGCGAACTCTGGATTGTACTTCTTGAATTATACTGGCCTGGAGTCTGCATAATGCCTTGGTGCGTATCTATGCCATGACTACTTTAAATTTCTCAATTTCCCCCATGGGTTTCTATGCAGTCTCTTGATCCATTCTGATCATTTGGCGAGTTATTGTGAATGTGTCCCTGCCTTATACTACCAACTATATTTTCTCCTCTCCTTCTTTCTGCACAGGGGGTCATTGTGTCTTTTCATGTTGTTGTGTCGTGGCCTATGGTACTTCTTGACTTTGTAATTGTTGTAGAGTTTCATGGAATTCTATGAGTTTAGCCATGATCTCTTCTCTTTATGCCTCTACAACACGAACCACCTCTTCCCCCCTGTCTTGGACCTTGTCTACGATGAACTCAACATCATCCTCTGTCACAGTGATGACTGGGTCTTACGTTATATACTTCCTCTTTTTGATCACCTCTTCTACCTATGCTGGCTTCTTTTTTGTCTATCAGGGTTGCTTGATGCTCGATGTGATCTTCCACTGCTTGAACCTTAGATTTTTATTTTAGAGAAGAAATGATGGAAGGAGGGTGGTATCCATAGAGTTCCATAAATGGTGTCATTTTTGTTGCAGTATGAAAGAAAGTGTTATACCACCATTCTGCCAAGGGTAACCATTTGAACCATTTTGTTTGTTTATTAGAGACAAAGCAACGAAGGTAGCCTTCTAGACAATTGTTCACTATCTCAGTTTGTCCATCAAATTGAGGATGATAGGATGAGCTATGAGCCAATTGAGTACCCTAACAAGAAAATAATTATGTCCAAAAATGTCTAGTGAAGATAGCATCTCTATCACTTACAATAATCTTTGGGATTCCATGTAGTTTTTGAACTGTCTCTATGAATGTGGTGGAAACTATACTAGCTTTGAAGGGATGAGAGAGTGCAAAAAAGTGTGTGTACTTGGTCAGTCTATCAACAATCACCATGATGACACTCTTTCCTTCAGACTTCGGTAACCCTATGATGAAATCCATGGAAACATCCTCCCATTGCTGACTTGGGATGACTAATGGTTGTAAAAGACCTGGGGTCTTAATTGTTTCCACCTTATTTTGTTGGCAAACCAAACATTCTTCTATAAACCTTTGAACATCAGTTTTAAGGCCATCCCAAAAAAAATCCTTCTTGACCCTATGGTAGGTTTTCAAAAATATCGAGTTCCCTCCTACCAGAGAGGTGTGCAATTCCAATAGTACCTTTTGTTTGAGTTGGGATTTCTTACATAAATATAAGCGATCTATGTACCATGGTGAATCATTTTTCCATGTAAATGTATTTGATGCACTGGAATCCTGCTGCAACCTTTGAATGAGAGTCCACACATTTCCGTCCTTCTTCCATTCATCCCTTGCTTCTATTATCCAATCGGGTTGGATAATACCAGGTACCATAAATTATAATGGCACCATTGCTTCTTGTTCATACACCAGTCTGAATGGTTTCTTTCCTATCAAATTCTTGCATGTGGTCATGTATGCCCATAATACTGTTGGTATTTTCAAGTCCCAATCATCACTGTTAACATTGCAGATCTTAGTCAATGCATTTTCCAAAATATTATTGAAAGCTTCTATTGTTCCATTTTCCTAAGGATGATATGAAATACACTTATGGTGATAGACTTCAAACTACTCAGTCATAGCCTTGATGGTATTATTAATAAAATGAGTGCCTTGGTCACTCATCGGAATCCTGGGACATCCAAATCTAGTGATCACTTGCTCAAATAGGAAGTGTGTTTCTATCTCTGTGCTACAATATTTTACTGGTGCTTCTTCTGCCCATCTTATTAAGTATTCAGTCGCAGTAATGATATATCTAGCTCCTGACCTTTTTTTTGGTGTATTAATAGGTCCAACAAAGTTTATTGCCCATTTTTCAAATACCTACAGATTCACTTGTGGTCTTAGGGGCATCTCATCCCTTCTGTTGGGTTTGCAAACCCTTTGACAAAGATCACAGTTCTAGAAATATTACTTGGCATCTTTATGGATTGTTTCCCACCATAATATTGCGCGTAATACCTTCTGTGCGGTATCTTTTCCTGCATAGTGTCGTCCAACTATACCTTTGTGTGCTTCTTCCAAAATTCTAGTTTGTTCATGTTCCAATACACACTTTATCAAAATGCTATCTGGCCCATCTTTTGTAAATGACCTGAAATGAGTTGATAGTTTGCAACTCTGACAACCAGGTTTTTCTTCTACACAGTGCTAAAGTCCTGTGCAACCCCTATACTCAAGTATTCAATAATATCAACAAAGTATTCATCAACTACTTGTCCTGAAAATAATTGTGCATCAGGGAAGTTGTCTTCCAAGTTAGTAGGTTCTTCTCCATTGGTTACCCTTGACAAGTGATCAAGTCCTTCATTCAGCTTCCCTAGTTTGACTATCACTTCGAAATCGAATTCTTGGAATAATAATATCCATCTACAGATCCTCCCCCCAACACTGGCTTGTTGACTAGATATTTGAGGGCAGAATGGTATGTGAACATTTTAAAGTGTTTACTCAATAAATAGTGCCTAAATTTCTGAAGTGCATATACCATGTCTAGGCCTTCTCTTTCTATGGTGTTGTAATTCTGCTAAGATTATGACAACTTTATGCTTGCAAATGCTATAGGATGGTCTAAGTCCCCTTCTCCTAGCTACGCCATAATTTATCCAAGTGTTATAGTTTATGCATCTATGTGCACATGAAATGTATTTTCCCAATCCAGAAATACTAATATAGGTGTTATTACCATCTTTTCCTTTAGAGTGTCCAATCCTTGCTGACAATCCTCATTCCACTAAAATATGATGTCCTTCTTTAACAATTCTTCCATTGGTGCAATAATATCTTCATACCCCTTTATAAACTTCATGTAATAGCTTGTATGTCCCAGTGTTGCTCTTAACTAACGCACTAACTTTGGTGGTGGTAAATTTACAATGACTGCAATCGTAGAGGGTCAACTAGTAAACCTTGTTTACACATTATATGTCCCAACAATATCCCAAAAGGTGTACCAAAAATGCATTTCTTGATGTTTAATGATATCTGACATTGCCTGCATCTTTCCAACATTAGTCTTAACACTTCTACATGGTCCTTCAAAAGACTATATACAGTTCAATCATCCAAATATACTTCTAGAAACTGATTTTATGAATTCCTTAAAAGCAGCTATGAATACTCTTGAAAAGATAGCTGGTGAATTATTCAATCCAAAAGGAATGACTGTATATTGGTAGGATACCCATTCTATAGAAAACATATTCCTATACCTATCGTCTAGAGCTATTTTGATCTGATAGTATCCTGAGAATCCATATGTGAATGAATATGCTTCCTAGCCTCCCACATTCTCTAATACTTCATCTGTAAAAGGGGTAGGGAAAGGGACATGTAAGAAAGCATCATTGATTTTCCTCATATATAGACAAATCCTTATCCCCCCTTGCTATTTTCTTGGACTACCATGGAACTGATCAATTCAGATTCCTCTACTGGGTCTATAATGCCAACTTCCAACATTCGATCAATGTTTTCTTTCACTTTCTGTTTATATACTGGATTCAGTTTGTAAGGTATCTATCTAACAGGTCTAGCCTTAGGTTTGAGGGGTATCTTCATCTCACCTAGCTCTCCTGCTATGCCTTTCATCTATGTAAAGGTTGTTGAAAAATGTCACTATATTCACGCAGTAACTATGTTATTCTTTATAGTGTTTGCTCATCCCAATAGTCTCCAATACTTTCCATTTTAGGATTTTCATTCATCCCAATGTTGAATTTCTTAACTTTGATTGGTGCAGAAAATACTACTGACTCCATAGATGGACCTTCCACCTCTCTCTCTCCTTCAATCTCTATAATTTGAATGTTGTGTGGGTCATATTCATCTGGTGCTTCCTCTTCGACATGATAGCATAAGAGTAAGTCTTTAACTGCCTTTTGTTCTACTGTTGATATTTTTTCATGATTTCAACCTCTGATTCATCAAAAAATATCACTCCACGTATCAACTTCAGTGTTGAATCAATGTTGGGGTTATCATGTTCAAATGAGAAGGTTATTACAAAATTATGTTATAATCTTGTCCATTCTATAGTTCCTCTACGCATCTCATGTTCTATGTACCAGTTCCCTGGGATCCCTTCCAATTTATAGATAAAGTGATGAGGCCATTCCTCTGGTGGTGTCATCCTCCATTGGTTCTTGCACTTCTCCAAGTGTTCCATTGGTGTTCCTTTCCCATCATACCTCTGCATTTTATTTCTCCCATGTTCTGCGCCAAATCTAATGTGTAGTAGTCGTTTACACTGATACCTTTCCTGAATTGTTTCTTTGTGTGCACCCCACCATCTTGCAAGTGTTTCCTTGAGTGTAATATATAGGGCTAAGATCCTGTGATTTTCTAACACGTCCTCTTCATATCTTGTCAATAATTCCTCTAAGTCATTTAGCCCATGAAAACTGGGAGGTTCTCTTATCTTTATACCGACCCATCTTACTGCGTGGTCTATTCTTGTGCACCTCCTTGTGGAAACTTCATGTAATCACTGTTGTCAATTATCCAAACATGTGTCTGATTCAGAAGCACATGATGTAATGCTTCTCCAGCTAAGTACCCCATCTGCAGTTGGGTTAACATAATCCTCTTCTCACACGATGGTTCTGTACAACTAGTTTAATTCTTCCACATCCAAACAAGTGGCCTCTACAAACCTTTCTCATTCTGAAGGATCCAATGGTGCAATGAATCTATATTCGCCTGATTCAAAAGTCATTTTTATTTTCTTTAGTTTGATTATAGCCTAGTTATCAAATTCCCAATCCAATCCAAGTAATGTTGGGTAAGGTGTTGTGTCATCTACAATCTCTATCACTGCAAAATCGGCCTTAGTGCGCACTCCATCCAAATCTACTGTCACACCGTTAAGCCTTCAAATTGGTAACACTATGTGTTGATTTTCTAGTTTCAACTGGACAGGTGAATAACCTACTATGGGTTCTCCCATACACTTCTCTGTATTCTTAGGTAAGACATTTACTTCAAAGCCTAAGTCCAATATGATATCTCCCATATTGAAATCCCCAATATTAGCATTGAGTTTGAATTCTATGTTTGTCCTTCTTCTTTTATGGAGATGATTGATTGTTTTATGTTCTATCTTCCCTTCTACCTCTGTGTTGAATCTTTCTAGCATATTTTGTAATATTTTAACAGATGATGGATCATTCAATAACTTAACACGGTATTGTAGAAAATTATTTATGATACTTAATTTATCTAAAGGTTGTCCTTCATTGGTATCGTCCATTCAGGATGGTATCTCATACATTCATGGGTTCTGAGTTTACTGTGTGGATAATGTAGATGCAAAAATTTTCTTGAGAAACTCATGTCTGACCTCCTTAAACGTTTCCTTTTCTTTCTATGCATCAAACTTCTTCTGTGGCTCAGTATTCTTATTAACCCATTGATGTTGAATTGGATCTTGTCTTACTGCATCAGTCCCTGTCTTGTCTCCTCCTCAAGTGACTATATTGATGTTTCTCCCATCATCGATGGCTTCTGTAGAAATCCACTAGACATTCTTGTTGCTTTGGTTCCTTTTTTCTTCGATCTTTCTCAAGAGTGTTGGGTAGTCTTTTGTTTCATGGTCTACTATGCGACAATACATACATGTCGTTGGTCCCTTGCACAATGTCCTAGTTTTTGGTAGTTGTGGAACACTACTAGTTCTTTTCCTCTTCCTCCACCTCTGTATCTACATCGATCTCCTCATGGTGCGTTGTACTGGGGTACCTGGTTATACTACGGCTACGCATTTTTATACTGGGGGTTTGCATTTTTGTACTGCTACTGTGCATTTTTGTATGGTGGTGGTACCTGGATTAACTGAGGTGCATATTGTCCTGACATCATTTCTTCTTGCACCCTATAAGTATTTGAAGTTCTTTCTCTCATCAACTCCATCTTTATACAATCAATATCATCATGACCCACTATTTTGCAAAAATTGCAATATGAACTTTTGGGTATTATCTTGTATTTTTGCATCATTAGAAAATGATACGGATCATGCCCATGAATTTTAAAAATATTGCACCATGGTACTTCTATTGGAAAAGGGTTTGGTACTCATGTTTCCATATATTGCGCAAAATTTGGATATTCGTTCTTATGGTGTCCTTATGTCCTACATAGCATAGACCAAACAACTTCTCTTTTCTCTTTGTCCCTATTCTGGTTAAGTTGAAATGTTATATTCTTCAAATCCTCCTTCAACTTCTCTATTGTTGGATCCATTTGTTGATGTTGGTTCTCTTATAGTTGTAAGGCTTCCCACGGAGCCTCTTCCTGAGTCTGGAACTTCTACTATCTTAACGGATATTTCAAGTGTGGTAATAGTGAGTTCAAAAATAAGTGCATATGTTGCATGTCAGTAATTGCATGTTTCAACTTACCTTTCAGAAATTTGAACCTATGATCAATCTCCCAAACAGACTCACCCTGTTTCTTCCTGATTTCAATCATTTAATTCATGTACTGGTCTTTTAAGTTGGGCTTCTAAAATTAATTTATTAGTAGTTTTTTCACATCTGTGATAGTCTTTGGTATTCCTTGTGGACTGTTTATATATAAACCCATGTACCAGTCCAGTGCGCCGTATCTTAGTGTGATAGCTAAATGGGTGATCTTTGTATCCTCATCTTTGTGGTCTTCTTTTCTTCCCAAATATTCTCACGGATGAATAAGTTCTTTTCAGGGTCCTTTGATGCCTCTCCCCAAAATTCTGGTAATCTGATCATGGGATCATGTCCTACCATTTTGAACTGTGTTGAACTACTGCCTCCACGTGGTGTAGACAACTAATTTTTACTTCCTGAGATTTCTCCCCCAGTTGATTTTTCTTGATTGGATCCTTGTCTTGTTTCTTTTCATCCACTAAAAATCAGTTTTCTAAACGTTGGTGTTCTTTTTGATGTATTAGTCGCACATGGAGTTGTAGGTTCCACACTGACGGTGATCTGGATTTGAGTTTTGCCTTTTGTTTCTAACCATGGACCTCCTGTTTTCCTTTTATATGTTTTGTGCAGGATTTCCTCAATCTGCTCCACAGCCCGAAGATCCTCTACATCTTCTTCATTTCTTTCCAATCCCTCTCTGTTGTCTATGGCTCTCTTCTTATTATTCATTTCATATTGGTAGGGTATCCCACTGCATGTATTTCCATATTTTTCCATTATTTTCTTTATCTGATCCTCTTCCATCATGATTGGGTCCATGACCTCCTTATTCTTTCCCTTATTCATCATCCCTTCCATATCTCAACCTCATATCAGTGCTTCCCCCCTTCCCCCATGCACTCAAGGAAGTTTAGTTGTTTGATTCCATGGTGATCACATCGTTGTCATACAATAAAATATTGATTGAAGCATACAACAATTTGATGTAACTAGCTCTAGGTACCTTTAGAAAATCCTTCTCTATTTCGGTGTAGGACTTCGCAGTATATACTACAAATTTAGTGATAAACCCTGCAAAAATACTGTCTAACCAGAAATCTACTATGTGCATAAATTTGTTATTAACTTTTTGTAACTGCGCGATCTCCACGGGATTCCACTCCACCTATCTCATTCGATTTGTAGGGTGTTTGTCCTTTAATCTAAATAACCACTCCTACAACAAGTGTGGGAAATCACAGAAAAATACCTCATGCAAGTCGCTAAACACGTATTTTTCGAGATATTTGTGCAGTGTTAACTTAAGGTTTTTGTCGTCCTTCTGCAGAAAATTAAGTTCATTTGTTTCAAACCATCTTTCAATCTCTGTCTTTGTTGGATT
Source organism: Picea mariana (assembly GCA_032191745.1). Lineage (NCBI taxonomy): Eukaryota > Viridiplantae > Streptophyta > Pinopsida > Pinales > Pinaceae > Picea > Picea mariana. The sequence continues at coordinate 62,357 of JASDQU010011615.1, read as the reverse complement.
CAATACTTTAATCCCTTTTATACTTTCATCCTCTATACGTTTCTTCCACAGATCTTGTCCACTCAATCCCGTGCAGTTCCAGCCGAAAATGAAACCATTTGTTGGTTCTTCTTTTACTTCTTCTTGGGTTGACCCAGGTTATGATCTCAAACAGGTTTCCAACAAAAACCTCAAAAACTATCGGCCCTCCTAGTAAACCAGAAGACAACGCAGTCTCACCCGAGATATCTTTTATGGGGGACTGCAATACTCAGGTGTTTTCATTCTAGGAATGAGTGGGGATATTTGATTGTGTTCTTTCTTCCTTATGCATTATCCTTGTTAATCATTCAATTATTTCTATGATTTATTCATATTTTACCCTATGCATGCATGTTGTTATAACTACTTTAACCATTCATTCTGGAGCTAATGATCAACAGAAAGTAAAGAATTCATTAACAATCATACATAACAAAAGGTTTATCATGGTTCACACCCTCCTAGGGATACGTCCTCAAAGATCTGACTTCTCTTCTCTTTTATTTATTTTGTTGTAAAATATTGCATTGTGCGCATTACATCTTCAGTATTACAATCAAGATTGAGGGTAAGATCCCTCTGTGAGGTGGACTAGATCACACCAAGCTCCCCATCCTGTGACATAACCCTCAAAGACTACCTTAATCGACTCTTCTACAAGAATTATTACAATCAAAAACCCAAAAAATCATAATAATCAACTCTCTTTGTTATGATCTCTCTCTATTATGATATCTCTCCCCTTCCTAGACCTCCTAGGTCCTTATTTATATTATTTTATCAGGTTATATATGGTACAATCTTGTCAAAAACCCTAACCCTATCATGGTTAGGATTGTCTGCCTACGTGCCACGTTGTTTTTCCTTTTGCATGCTACTTTTCCTTCTTTTTATGCATGATGCTTTCTTGCCACTTGTTGCGCACGCTCCAAAATTAGGTCTTCCTTTCCAAAAATAGGTATTTCCAAAAATAGATCCTTCTCCAAAAATAGGCCTACACCCAATATAGACTTCCTTCTCAAAATATGATATGATTGCGTCCAAAATAAAATTTCTTCTCAAAATAGGCCTGCTCCCAAAATAGACTTCCTTCTCAAAATAGGCATGTGCCCAACAAACGTTGATCAGAGTTCCTCGCAATAGGTGGTATATTGTATTCATGACCAACGATAGCCATTGGATTATGTCATGGTCATTTCCTTTTCCCATCACCTCTATAAATCCTTGAAAACTTTTTCGACACTGCATCCATTGTAAGGTCCAACAACACCCTCCATGCTTCTATGTGCCACAAAATTTTAAACAGGTTACCTACAGAATCGATTCCTGGCATAATTTCTCAAAGAATAGCTTGTTATGAATCATTCCACGGGGGGATTACGAGGCTTCATCCTCACGTCCATAGTCAATCAAATTTTTTACTTGTACGATTGAATGGAGAAATGAACTAAGAATCCCTCTCGAACAGAGAAAAGTGCCTCGATCTTCTATACATGGAACTGTAACTCAATCAGGAAGGGATACATAGGGTTATGGAACCTACCTAGCCAAGGTATGCAACATGCTCTGGTTCTCGGACTATAAGGGTTGGATCATGAATTATTTGGTGAGGTTTGTGATAATCTTGTTGATGAAGAGTGTTCCCTAGTCACTTATTAAGCTCCTTGGGTAGCCAAATCTAGTGGTGTTGTTCTTAATGAGAAATATTATTGCGGTATCAGATGAAAAATTAGTGGTTAGGGTAGCCTCATCCCACCGCGTGAGGTAGTCAATTACATTAATAATATAATGGGCTCCAAAGTGCTGAACTGGTGAATTGATTTTCCCAATGAAGTCCAATGCCTACTTTTTAAAGGCTTGCAATGTTAGGACTGGATTAAGGGACATTTCATCCAATCGAGAAGGTCCACCTATCCAATGACACATATCAAAACTCTTGGCATATTCTTTCCAGCAAACTGTAGAGAGGAATAGGGGTGTGGAGTATTTTGTGGTCACTACCTTTTCTCTAGTGTTGAAGTGGTAATTTCCCAATCTTTAAAGTTTCACTATGCAACTCGTCAAAGATTTAGCATTAAAAAATGGATGTTTTTTCTTTTTTAGTTTCATTGAAATATTTTTGTAATTGCAATAACTTCGACCTGTAAGTCGTTGGTTTCATTTTTTTTTTTGTTCGAACTACAACATCCAATGTTTGCAAGGTTTTAGTTTATAGAATGTTACTTGCTTTATTCAAAATGACGGGTTTTGTTGTTCCTTTTCATTTTATGGTTAATTTTCAAAAGGATTTTTGTTCACAAGGCAAATCAAATCAAGTTTATCCCTTCAAAGTTAGGAGAAAACATTGTTCTACAATTTCTACTAGATTTTGTTAGCTACCAAGGCATGTGGCACAAGACATGGAACCATCATCTTGCATGACAAAAATTGTTGTTGCAGTGCAATTATGAAGTTGATTCGGCCTTCTATAACATTTTTTTACTTATTTGATTGTTGAGCATAGTCCCGATAATGCTATGACATTCTTTAATTGTTGTATTTGGAGTTGCAAACATATTCTATGGTTATTGGAAATTGAAATTATAGCTATCCAAAAAGGCTTTGTCTCTACATTCTTCTAGTTGTTTAAGTGATTCAAAACATCCTTTTGAATTTTGAATCTATGTTGTTGTTGAAGACACGGAATTTCCTTCCTCTGCGTTTTTAGCATTCTTCATATGTGATGCATGTTAAATGTCGATATTTGGAATTTTTTCTAATTGGGTTATGCTTTTGTCAATATGGTTATCGTTCTTAAATTAGGCACCCCATTAAATTCCTTGGATAGTGTCAATTATTTCCATTGTGTATCATGTGAAAGGTATTAAACTTAGATGCAGTTGTGTCCTTTCTTTAGCATCAAGACAAAGTTGTTACATATTTATCCTTTGTTTTCCATCACCACATAGTTGTCAGAGAAAACTAGTCCTTGCTATGTAAAAAATAGTGTTTTCATTATCTTCCTTTAATTGGATATCTATGAGATTTTTTCTTGAATTGAAGGCATCAATGCTCACCACTTTTGTCCTAAAAATAAGGCGTCACAATTGACCTCTTTTGTCCTTACATTTTTTTCACAAGGCATGGCCATTGGCCGATGTCTTCTTTGTATGAATAAAGAGTTTAGAAAAAGTTAATGCTTCTATAGTTTCTGAATTATATTAGATACTAGCATTAAGGAACGGGAAAGTGAAATAACCCATCCAGTATAAACAATAATCTAGAGGCACCATACTAAATTTTCTTCTCTCTCATGGCATGGACATCAAGTGATTACCAACGAAAATGGTCAAGAACCCATGCAATATATACAACAGAGTTGAGGCACTGACCTAACACCCACTCTCCCATGGAAATATTTGAGTGTGTGCAATTTTTTTGAAAGTAATATTTACAAGTATGAATGAGTTCAAAATTTTCACAAATTATAAACATGCCTTTAGAGCTTAGATTTGAAATATCTGAAACTTACATTAAATCCAATATATTTTACATAGTGAATGTCAAAGGATTTAGTATAATGTGTATATGCATGTTGATTCTCAACAGAGGTAAGATGGCATCTAATTAAGTGGGATAGCATAGGTTTCCCAGGCCCCTACAAATTATGTTATACTTGCAATTTTAATTAATATTTATTGCAATATAAATTATGTATCCCTTTAAGAAAAACATATCAAATTCCAAGTATCTTTTATTATTGATTTTCAATTTGATTATGTATAGTTTGAAAATACCTGTCATTATGGTTTCCAGTGACTACACTATCCAACCAGGTACTATACACACTTATAAGTTGTTAGAGAATGCTTACTCAAAACTAAAGACCATATTGATTTTCTACTTTCATTTTCTTGTTCAATCTATATTTTTTCGAAGGTTAATATATATGCCAAGATCAGTCTAATATAGTGAATGAAAGTTTAGTCAAGAGATCATCTTTGGGATTTGAACTTTCTCATTCCAATTGTTTATCCAAAGACATACATGTTTTAAACAGTAAAACACCTCCGGTCTATGCCTAGAAAATAAAATTCTACAAAGATAACATAAATGCAGGTTTTATTTGTCTTTGGTTCATATTGGTTTGGTTTTGTGTTGATGTTAGTCGGAAAAAATTTAGAAGATAAATCATGATTATGTTTTCTTGAAATGGATATTGAAGATGAAAAAATATCTTTGGATCTCCATAGATATGTTATTTCTCTAACCTTGAAAATATTTTGTGTCTCTATCTTGGAAAATCCCTTTTGTTTCATGGAATTATGCAACTCTATTTACTGTAATAGGTCATGGCTAGACTCAAATATGGAAATTATGGACTTATGTTCAACCTCATTGATCTAGATTTAGGAGCAGAACAAATTGATTAATAGACTGAATACAATAAAAACAAAGATATGAAGAACAACACAGATATCTAGTGAACAAAATATTCTATTGAATAAAAGAAATAGGATGAAACCGTAAAACTGTGGAACTGGAACACTTGCTCTAATGGTGGTATCTATCTCTGAGAAGAGATGTGGCTACTACATGCATCCATCTGAGTAGAATGTTAGAAAAATGGGATAGTGGAGAAATAAAACAAAACAAATGCAGAAATAAAGCACAGAAGATACACAATACAATAGAGACACATATATACATGGTTCACCTCGTGTGGGCTACGTCCACTAGAGAAATTGTCAAGTCCTTCCTTTATTATTATCCAGCAAATGAAGGGATACAACCTACAGCACACCTGGTGTAACTTCCTCTTCTTTATCTCATAGTCTCCTCACTTAGAATACAATATTCATAATGATACATAGCCCCAATACATTTCCCTCATAAAAGAGGGTTGCCTTCTAGGGAAAAAAACCCTAACACAACTTCTATCGTCATATTTGTGACCTTATAATGAACAATCCATATTTACTATGAAATTACAATATACATTTACAAGGAAATTTTTCTTTCGGGGGCCCGCTTTCCCCTGGACCCCGCAGGGGGGGTAACCCCCCCTACACTCCCCCGTGTGGAGGAGTGTACATTCTTCTGGGGTGTAAATTCTTCATGGGGTATAAAAACAGCTGAAAAAAAAGACTTCTGAATCAAGAAGATAATCAAGCTCCACAACCAACAATCTCCCACTTGGAGACTGATCTCAACAACTCCACCGTTGTTGTATCTACTGGACTATGATCCTTCTTGGACCTGGAAAATTTTGCATATTCACCTTAATACTTGAAGACCAATTGAAACTGAGTTGGAACTCAGTTTCTCCCTAGTTACTCCCATAGTTAACATGTCTGCAGGATTCTCGCTAGTGTGTATCTTTTCCAACTTCAAATGTCCATCTTCCAAGATGGATCGTATGAAATGGTACCTGATTTGTATATGCTTAGTCTTCGAATGGAAGGTTGAGTTCTTTGCAATATTAATGGAACTCTCATTGTCACAGTACAACCTACTATTCTCCTACTTCTTTCCCAATTCCTTCATAAAAATCTATAACCAAATCATTTCCTTACTAGCCTCTATAGCAGCAAAATACTCTGCTTTTGTTGTTGAAATTACAACAACCTTTTGCAATTTCGAAATCCAACTTACTATTGTTCCACCTATAGTAAAAACATAACCCGTGGTTCTCCTCATGCTATCTTTATCACCTTCCATATTTGAATCAACATATCCCTGTAGAACAGTGTTTGAACCTTCAAAACATAATGCATGAGTAGTAGTACCTCTCAAATACCTGAGAAAGTCTTCATGGGGTATAAACACAGTTGAAAACAAATACCTCTGAATCAGGAAGATAATCAAGCTCCAAAACCAACACAAAATGATTACAATGAAGCTACAGAGGCCTTTTTAACATTACTCATGAAATCCAAAACCATAGACATCCATAAACCTAACCCTAGGAGATGAAACGCCAAAAGTTATGTGGGCCCCTATGGGTAAGTTGGTACCTCAACTTCCTGGGGTCATAACTTTTTTATACAACCTTCGTTTTAGGTTCGTGATATCCCATTGGAAATTTCTTTTTGAGAACTACACATTACGTCGTCAAACTCTAACTCCATCTACAATTTGACTATGGTGAGCCAAAAAAACATTGTTTAGGGACCCAAAACGGCCCTGGAAGTACAAAAATATGTGTTGATGAAAAAACATACAAAATAAGCCAGTTGGATTAGGTGGGAGGCCACCATATCAATCTAGAATATGTGTAGGGCTTCAGATAGCCCCGGAAGTGTAGAACCCACAATTACAAAGAAGTACAGAAGAACATGCTGAACTAAAAATTGTCAAGAGGAGCTAGTTGGAATAGGTGGGTGGCCACCAATATCCACTTGGATCAGTCCTCCCCCCTTCGGAAAGAATGGTCTCCATTGCATTGAGTTCTTCCATTAGGTGAGGAAAATTCTATTGAATTTGGCCCTGGGTGAGCCACTTGCCTTGGTGGAGGAGTTTCCCTGCCTTGAGAACTCGATAAAGCTGGATCCTCTGCTGGTGATAGCCCTTGACCCATGTGTACACTATTTGATCAGTGGATGCATGTTCCATGCAGTCAGGGTTGACCTTTGTTGATGTCAATTGTTTTTCGATCTCTGAGGTGTCCAATAATGGTGGAAAATATGGCTGAAGGAGGTCCACATCGAACACTGAGTGCAAGCTAATGAAGGGTGGAGTGTTGAGGTCAAAAGCATTGCTACCCATAGCGTTGGTGATAGTGCAAGTCCCATAGCGAAGTGGGTGGAGCTTCCGATGGGGCCCTATATCATGCTCTTTATGAAAATGTAACTAGACCTTATCTCCAACCTGAAACTGGTGCAGTACCTATTATTGATCATGGTGTTGCTTGTACTTATCATTAGCTTTTTGTAAAATCTCATGGACATGTTGGTGGATGTGTTGAATCTGCTCAATGCATCTGGTGACTTTGTCGGTCTCAGACTGAACATGGGAAGATTCTGTCTATGTGGTAGCAATAGGTAGTGCAACATCAATGGGACCCAAGGGTTGGAATCCTAGCCCCACCTGAAATGGGGTATGGTCGGTGGATATATGGAGAGCCTTGTTGTAATTGTGTTGAACATAGTGGAGACTCTCATCCCATGTATGCGGATGCTTAGAGTTGTACATGCGTAGGATGTGCACAATCATATGATTGACGACCTTTGTTTGGTCATCTATTTGGGGGTGGAAAGCAGTGGATTTAGTGAGCTTGGTGTCCAACAGTGAGAAAAGACTCAACCAAAATATGTTGAGGAACCTATTTTCCCAGTCGGAGATGATGGTTTGTGGTATCCCAAAATGGACCCACACTCATTCGAAGAAGAGCTTGGTTGTATCTGTTATCGTGATCTTCTTCTTTCAATTTGTGAGGATGGCCATCTTCGAAAACTGATCAACGGCCACAAATACACAACCATTGCCTTACTTGATGGATGGAAGGCCAGACATGTAATCCATTGAGATGGATTCCAAGGCTTCTCAAGGGTAGGAGGAGGGGTGTATAAGCCTTTCCTCTTAATGGATAGCTTGGCAATGGCACAGGCAGTGCCAGATTTGATATACTTGCTGGCGTCTTGTTGAAGTTTTGGCCAATAAAAATATTTCTGTAGAACAACCACAATTTTCTCCATGCCAAAATGTCCTACCATTAGACTGTAGTGGGCTTCCCAAATCAGCTTTGCACACTTTCTTAAAGGAACAAAGAGATGTCCCAAATGGCATAACAGTCTATCTTGAATGTGAAAATCAATGACATGCGTGCTTGTACCCAAGAGATGATAGGTGGTCGTGAAATCTAGATCTTGTTGATAAAGTTGGGGCCACTCATATGCCTCATGTCCATAGGAATAGAGTATAGTGGTGAGTACATCCACGAGAGGTCGACTAAGGCATTCAACAACATGATTTGTGCTCCCTGTATTATAATTGATGTTGATATGGAACTGCTTCAAGTAGGTGGACCACTTTTGATGGCAATTGTTCTACAACTTCCCCTGTGTCTGTATGAACTACAGAGGCTTGTGATCAGTGTGGATGATCGTCTCATTTCCCAGAATGTAATGTTTCCATTAACGACATGTTTCTACAATGGAATACATTTCCATGTCATAAGTGGGGTATTTCCAGACAATATTTGAGAGTGTCTCATTATGGTATTCCACCAGATGACCATTTTGAGTGAGAATTGCACCTATAGTATAGCCATATGCATCAATCTTAATCTAAACGGTTTTGTAGATCAGGCAAGGAGAGTACGAGAGCTAAGCACAAGTTATGCTTCAGATCATCAAATTATCATTGTTGTTCCTTCCCCCACATGAACTTTTCCCTACCACCACCCTTGGTCACTTGGCTGAGGGCCCATGCAATATGGGAGAATCCCAGCATGAACCATCAGTAGAAGTTGGCCAATCCCAAGAAGCTCTGAAGCTCGGTTAGTGTGGTCGGGGCTGGCCAGTCACAGATGACTTGGATATTAGTTAGATAAACATGTACCCCATGCTCATCAATAATGTAGCCCAAGTGTTGGAAATTGTTCATGCCAAAGGAGCATTTTTCCAAGTTGGAAAATTGCTTGTGTTTCCGCAGAGTTCTCAAAACCTATTGAATATGCCGCATGTGCTCCTCCCAAATTCTATTGAAGATGAGGATGTCATCCAAATATACCACCACAAAATATTTGGTGAAGGGTCTCAATACATCATCCATCAACCTCATGAAAGTGGACGATGCATTTGTTAAGCCAAAGGGCATGACCAGCGATTCGAAGAGACCTTATTTAGATTTGAAAGTTGTCTTCCATACATCAGTTGGTTCAATGGGAACCTAGTGGTAGCTAGACTTTAGATCAATATTGTTGAAGAACTCTTCCCCCTTGGGTTGGTCAAAAAGGTCATCAATCCTGGGAATTGGGTACCAGTTCCTGACTGTGATTTTGTTTAATGCTTTGTAATCAATGCATATTCTCCATGTCCCATCCTTCATTTGCACCAGTACAATCAGGCTTCTGCAAGGGGAGGATTTGGGTCTGATCTTCCCCTTTTGAAGAAGCTCTTGGATGTGACTCTTGATTTCATCATTTTTCATCAGCGAGCAACGATAGAATGGTCCATTAGGAAGAGGTGCATCGGGGTTTAGATCAGTTGGATGCTTGACTTGGCAGTGCGTCGATACTCCGGTGGGTGAGGAGAATATGTTTCTGTACTCTTCCACGATCTCGTCCACTTGCTTCTTCTGCAAAGAGATGCTCTGTGTAGAGGCCATAGATGTGGTGGTGACATTCTACTTACTATGAGCACGGATCACAAAGAAAACAAACTTCTCAGCCTATGAAATGACCTTACTTTATTTCTTAGCAGAGATTAAAGAAATAGCGGTAGGGGGCACTACCTCTGGTATCATGTACAATTGTCTACCCAAAGTAATAATAACATTGTGGGGTATAAACTCATACATAGCATGACGCTTCCACAAATATGGTTGTCCTAAAATAACATCACAAACTTCAATGGGAGAAATATCACACAATACCTCAACTTTGAAGGGCTTGATGTCGTAGGGCAGACAATATTGTTGGCTGACACAGAGATCTCTTCCTTGGAGAAGCCAGACGATGGTGTAGGGTTGTGAGTGAATTGTCGTCAGTGGGTCTAGCCACTTGAAGACCTTTGCTGAGATCATATACTTCTGACTACTGCTATCGACAATGAAATGAAGCAGAGCCCCCTTTACCCACATCTTTGAGTGAAAGAGGTGTTCCCCTTCCTCTGGTTATTCTGGTTCGCTTGGCTAGACTTTGGTGGTAGTGACAGTGGCATTGGGTTCAACATAGATAATCTGCTTCCCCCCCTCTGGATTTGATTCAAAGTCAGAATCATCCTCTGACTCGGAAGCCTTCAGCTTTTCCATGAGTGACTGCTTGGAGTGACATTCTTTAGTTTTGTGCCAAGGGATTTTATGGTATTCACAAAATTTTCCCGTGTCCTTATTCATCTTCTCATTGCCCTTCTTGTGTTGTGGCTTGGACCGGTTGTCCTGAGAGTGGCCATATTTTCTCTATCCCTTTTTGTGTGGGTTGGGGCTTCCTTTTCCCTGCTTTGGCTATGAGGAGTTTGCAGATACAAACTCTCACCTCTTCTGCTTAAATTTATGCTCAATCTTGACAGCATATCTATAAGTCGTACCCAATGAGGTGATGTCCAGAAACTCCATTTATGTATGAATGTATCTATGCAAACAATCGCAGTATTTGAGCACCAAATGTCACTTAGAGTATTTGATACCCAATTTTCTATGCAGGGTATGGAAAATATTGGTGAAATATGGTACTATCTAGTCCCTTTCTTGATGCAGGGTGGTCCATTTGGTGTACCAGTCCTCATAGTTTCAAACATGGTAGTATTGTTCTTTAATGGCATACCAGAAGGAATCACATGTAGGGGCAACCAAAAATATTTCATATTCCTCTATGGCCCTTTGCTCAGAGTAAGTATCCCACTAGTCCTTAACATGGGGGATGGCCTTGAGGAGTGCAAAAGTAATATTTTCCCTATCGGAAAATTATGGACCGAAAAATACCCTTGGAGCAGATTCAACCATTTATCTATAGTATCTGCATCTATCAGCCCTTCAAATAATGGAATATCAAAATTTACTTGTAAGGATGCATGGTCGCTTGATGAATATGCTTCTCCTATGGGCAGTCATTGAAGGATCTACGCAAAGTTGTTCATCATTTCGTTCCTTTCTTTGTTGCGAAGGGCTTCCTCGAGCAACATTTTAAAAGGATCTCCTACTCTATCATCTTTATTTTCGTCCCCCATGGGTTGTTGTCAGGCTCGGAACGGTCTATATTGCAACAAATCAATTGGTTCGAGTCCCAACTTCTTATACCCAGATCTTGTTAGGTACATGCACGAAGAAAAATGAATAAAGAGAAGACCACTTTGATACCACTGATCCAAATTTAGGAGCGGAATGAACTGATTAACAGACTAAATACAATAATTATGGAGATATGAAGAACAACACAGATATTGAGTGTATAATATCTTCTATTGAATAAATGAAATTGGTTGAAATTGTAAAACTGCAGAACTGAAACACTTGCTCGAATGGTGGTAGTTGTCTCTGAGAAGAGATGTGGATGCTACGCGCATTCGTCTGAGCAGATGGATTACAATGAAGCTCCAGAGTCCTTTTTAACATTACTCATGAATGCAAAAACCTTATGCATCCAAACACCTAACGCTGGGAGATGAAATGCCAAAATTTATGTGGGCCCTCATGGGTAAGTTGGTACCTTAACTTCCCAGAGTCATAACTTTTTCATACGACCTTTGTTTTAGGTGTGTGATAGCTTGTTGGAAAGGTATTTTTTAGAACTACAAATTACTCCATCAAAATTTGACTTTGTCTATAGTTTTATTGTGGTGAGCCAAAAAAAACATTGTTTAGGGCCCCAGAATGACCTAAAATATGTGTTGATCCAAAAAGGATCCAAAGAAGACTAAGGACAACTCATAAATCATAGAAGCAATTCGGGAAGCTCATAATGGCCTTAGCAGACAGATAAAGGGAAAAAGTTCAAAGTTATCAAAACTCAGTGAAAGTGACATCATGTTGAAGAGCACATCACAATATTTCCAATAGTGCAAACAGCTCGTCAAATGGAGTTACGGATCGAAATATATTCACAGTCAAAGTTTGGTCAACCAAGTCGAGTCGGCAGGGGGATGAGTTAGCATCAGTACTATTGACATCAACATCAGTACAGATGATGTCAGCATCAGTACGGATGACGCTCGCATCCGTATAGCATGTGTGGCACACGCAAGAAGGTGACATGTTTCATGCTGACGTCAGCATGGTGATGTGGCAGCACTA
>JASDQU010011614.1:127001-138829 GCA_032191745.1 Picea mariana | reverse complement strand
AATAACTATTGATTATTTCTCATATATTGTGCATGGTCTATTGTGGTGTATTGGTGTAACTCTTATACTATTGTTCATTTCTCATTGGATATAATTGAATGGTTTAAGTATAAGTTGAAAATGGTTTTAAATTTTACTTGATACTGATTCACCCCCCTCTCAGTATCAACACAAATCTCCCACAACAGAGTCATAATATAAAACATCTGCTGAGCTAAAGCTAATAGAGGTGACTATATTATCCCAAGACCCAGGCAATGAACACAATAGTGTAATAGCCTTATCTTTATCTTCGAATTTAACTTCCATACTAGTCAATTGAACTATAAGGGTATTAAAGGTATTTAAATGGTCAACAACTTTTGTACCTTCTTTCATCCGCAAACTGTACAACCGTCTCTTCAAGTAGATTATGCTCGTCAAGGAATTCGTCATATATAGACTTTCCAACTTGCTCCATACGGCTGATGTTGTATCCTCTCCTACTATATTAAACAGAACATCATCCACCAGACATAAATGAATGGTAGTAAGAGATTTTGCATCCAGATCTTCCCATTCCTTATTCATCATGGCTGTTGGTTTCTTTGACTTGCCTGCCAATGCTTTTTGCAACCGTTGTTGCACCAGTAAATCCCGCATCTTGAGCTTCTAGATCTCAAAGTTGTTTTTACCGCTGAACTTTTCAACTTCAAACTTCAAACTTTGCATCTTAGCCATTAACACAAAATCTCCTAATGCCCAAATCACTGCTTATAATAACCAAGGCCATTTAAAAAAAATAATATAACCTTATACTCAAAAGGTTGAACCCAAAACATTAAAGGTGAAAAAGGTTTTTAAAAAAATATTTAAAAAGTATTTTTTAATTCTTGGTAACAAAATTTTTATTAAATCCACCAAAGAAACTCCAACTCTTTATAATAATAGTTAAATATCCTTATGATTTCATACCTTAAACCCTTTTTAAAAAATGAAATTCAATTCTTTGAAAAACTCAAAGAATTCTTGTGACTTTAAAAAAACATGCCCTTTTAAAACATGTGAAATTTGAAAGAAAAAAGGAGATCGTGAATTTTGTTTTACTCTTAGTATATAATATTCCAATTAAAACATGCGAATCATATCTTAAGGGATTCGTCATTGTACCTCTCGATATACCTAGAGTGCGGCGATCTTAAAGAGTCGTCACACTGTACCACACTCCTGGACTGCGGCGATTCCATGATTTCAAATGAGCGAGAAGTTTGAATAGTATGATGTCGCACCCTTCTATAGGAGGGACTTGTGGCGATGTTGAACTCGACACACCTCACACAGATTTTACTCCTGCGGCTCCTCCGATAATTTGACACTCCTCCAACCAACTCTGATACCACTTGTTAGAATTTCAAATGGGGAAAACAAAATTCATATATGATAATTAAAAATCACACAGATAACAAACACAGGGATTTCACATGGTTCAACCAAACGTTGGGGTACGTCCACCAAGCATAGGCATCATTTGTATTATTATTCAGATCATGGAGATTACAACAGACTAGAAAGTTCTCACTCTATCTCTCTCTGCCTCTATGGGCTTACATGTATTTATATACATTTACATAGGAAATTGATTATTAAATGCAATCCCTATACATATTCTAACTTGGTCTATTTATTTGTAACGAACATAGAATAATAGGATCCAAATCCATCCTTGGAGGAATTCATTGTCACCAAATCCCAACACCTAAATAATCTTTTAAAGACTTGGTTAAATTTTAAGCATGAGTTCATTAACCAATTAGGAATTGATGAAGGAAAAAGAAATTAATGATATATCATAGAAGCCATAATAATAAATGAATATCTGAAAGTAAACACAAATAATCAGCAAACCATAACAACAAAGTTGTTAATGAAGTTTGACAATATTGCCTTCATCTCTGGGCCTTTGTCTCAGTGGGTGAGGCTTTCTTATTTCTCTTCAATGCTCCAAACGTACATCAAAAAAGTGTCAAATGGATTACAATATGGTATTTTGTGTTCTTCTCCACCTCAATAATCCAACACAATTGACGACATTGAAAACAGTTGAGTGTAGCTCTCGTAATTGGCCCGCAAATTTCCTGTCCTCAATGGCTTCCCTACATAAAAAAGTCTTTGGATTCACAATTCTACAACATTTCTCTTGTTATGAACTTTTTTGGACTATCAAAAACCTCTAGTTTATATAGATTCTAAGTTGGGGTTTGAAATCCAACTCCCCCCCAACTTTCTGGCCTCAGATTGGTCTCAGATCCCCTTTAGAGGGCCAAAAATCCTCAAAAATCACTAAAAATCAGCTAAAAATCCACTAAAATAAGGTCAAAACCCAAATTTTGGAAAATGCTTTTCTTAATCCCCTAGTTAAGGAACGTGCCCCCCTTCTATGGTCATACGAGGGCCATATGGCCTAGTGCTAAAGGTGCACCTCCCTTAGCTAGAAAAGGTGCTTAAGTTTAAATTTCTGAAAAGTGGGTTTTTTGTCTAAAGTAGTAATTCGCCCTTTGTGGCTAGCTCATTGTGCTTATATCATTTGAAGAGGCAGGTCATGGGATCAAATCCCATCTAGTACAACAATATAAATTTTACCTTTTTAAGGCCTTGACCATGGTGACATGTGGCACCCTTGGATTGGACCATGTGTCAACCCATGGTTGGCCAATCTTTTGCCACACGGACTATCAAAACTTTGAAACTTGTCATCATGAACCCTTGCCACTTGTCATGACCTAGTGATACCACATTTCATCAAATAATGGATTCCAGTTGTCTAATTTAGAATCTTCCACATGTCCCTTGACCAGTTGACTTTCTACATGTTTGACCCAAACTTTAGATTGTGATAACTTTTTTATACAAACTCTGTTTTTCGATCTATTTGCGCCATCAAAAATATTACGACGAGCACTTCACGATCATTTCATTTTATTGAGCATATGAGAAAATTTTTTTTCGAGCCCTTCAAGATCCATTTGGATCACACCTCCCCACTAAGGCCTTTTGGTCCTCCAAAAGGATAGTAACCAGTCATCAAATGCAGGATAGGCCACCCTACTTGTTCTTTGTCTTTAAACTATTTCCTGTGCACCTGTTTCATCAAGATCAATTGAAAAAAAACCATTACAACTAAAAAAATATTGTTAGCCACTTGTACTCTTTCACATCTTACTGAAGCCACTACCATCCATGTTGAAAACATTAGCAATGACAACATCATAAATATGACCGCAAATGAGCTAATATGTTTGTAGTACTTGGAGGACATTATCTTATATTGAAGCAAATTATGATTGAACTTCCATTCTACATTCATCTCATGTTCATGCTTAAGATCAATTTCTTAATTTGGCACAATTATAGGTGTGTTTCTTGCATGATTTTCCTTCCTTAATTGTTCCATTGTTTGTATAGATTGTTTTTCTTTTAAGTGATGAGCATGTACAACATATTCATTGACTTCTTTGATTAAGTGAAATTGATTTTGTTCCCTGTAGAAGATTTCTTTGTGATCGTACAAATAAGGACCGCCTAAGACCATTCCACATTCATTGAGTGGCACCACATCACATGTTACCTCATCCACAATTTTTGATGAAATTGCAAACTTTAAAGTGCATTGCTTCGTTATGTGCAATTTATGATTGTTTCTTATCCATTTAAGTGAGTAAGGTTTATGATGCATTTTAGTGTTTAATCCCAATTGTTTAACCACCTCCTCTGAAATCAAGTTAGATTGAGATCCACTATCTATCAATGTATCGATCTTAGTTTGTTTCATTATCACCCTTATGTGAAACAAGTTGCATCTAGAATCATATCCATCACCAATTTTACCTGTCAAACCAACTATTGTGATCTTAGTCTCATCACCTGAATCATATCCCAAGTCTGTTGGTTGTGTTGTTGTTGCACCTGTTTGCCTCCCTTTCTTTTCTTTGAACCACTTCAGTCTCTTCTCTGGGTGCAATTTCCAGCAATGGTCATCATCATGCACTTCTTTCTTGCAATGCTTGCAAGAGAGCTTCTCTTCCTTTCTTTCCACTGAATTTTCTTTCTTTCCATTCCCCTTCCTTTTGTCCTCTTTTCTTGAAGATGATTCCCCTGATACACCAACTCATGTTTTCCCTGACTCAATGTATGTTGCTTGAACAGAAACCTAATCAAGATTAGTAGGTCCAAACATAAATACAGTGTTAGGAATGTGTACATGTAAACCTCCTATATACTTCATAAGAGTTTCTTGGGTATGTAAATGAATTTTTAACATTAATGCCATCTTACGAAATTCATCTATGTATTCTTGCATTGTTTTTCCTTTTCTTAGTTTAAGACCTTGCCATTCAATTAAAGTCTTTTCTTTATAACCCAAAGGATAAAATTGTTTTCTAACTGCAAAAACAAAAAATTTCCATGATGGAAATACATTACCCACTTGTTGTGTGCCATTTTGCAACTTGCTTTGCCACCAGATGAGTGTTGTGCATGCAAGTCGAAGCGACGCCAATTTGATTTGAGTTGCCTCGTCTTTGATTTGTTACACACTGCAATAAGCTTCCATCTATCTAAACCAGTTATCAAGCCTCTTTGCATTGACTTCACCATCATACATGGGTAATTCAAACTTCACATCAAGCTTAATTAAAGGCATATCATTTTTATGTTTATGGGAATGTTTTCTTGTGGTGGATTTAGAACTTGTACTTGAAGAAGAAGAAGAAGTTGATGGAGAATAAGGAGGTGAAGGAGGAGGTTTAAGAGGATCCTCTCCTTCTTCACTTTCGGCCTTTGAAGATTCACTTATAATCAGTCTCTTCCTCTCCAAGTAATCATCATATAAAACCTTTACCATCTCTGACATGGCGAAGAAAGTATTTTGAAACTCTATCTTGGTATGAGAAAGTCCCTCTTCTGATGCCATCTTCTCACTTTTAGAAGTTCTCTTTCTCGATCCAATCTTAGGATTCTCTTCAACAATATCGCCTTCACCACAATTCATCTTTTCCCTGGTAATCATGCAAACTCAAAAACCAACCATCAACTTGTTCTGATACCACTTGATCTGAAATGATCTTTTAAATCCTTGGTTAAATTTTAAGCATGAGTTCATTAACCAATTAGAAATTGATGAAGGAATAATAAATTAATGATATATCATAGAAACCATAATTGTTGGATTACTGAGATGGGGGGTGAATCAGTAATAGAGAAATTTAATTCCTTTTCACCAAAAATGCAAGTGTTATATCAATGTAGCATTATCATCCAATAGTTACATAGTAAACAAACAATGAACAAATGAACAATCCCACACATACAAAGTACACCAGTGTTTTTATGTGGAAATCCAAAGTGGGAGAAAACAAAAAAATGATTTTTCTTATATGTCATGAATAATTACATTCATTGGAAGCACCGACATCTTTTGTTTTCCAGTTGTAATTGGAGGGAGGCTCCAACCCCCTAGTTTCTCAGGCTACAGCCTGAGGGAAGCTCCAACTCCCCAATTCTCTGGCTTCAACTAGAAGAAGGATAAAACCCCCTAAGTTCTCCAGCTACAACCACCTGTCCTTGCCCCGTCCAACCACCCTGAAATATAAATGCCAAATGTAGACAACCTGTCACTGTCACTTAATCAACCACTGCCACTGTCAACCTGCACCAATAACATGTAACAACCTGTATAAATCAACCTTCACCAAACAACCTCTACCAATAACCTAAACCAACATGTACCATGCATCAACCATGCATCAACCTTGACTCATCAAGATGTACCAACATCATCAACTATACACCTCATGTATGTGCCAAATCATCAACCATAAACCTCATGTATGTGCCAACTCATGAACTACTTGTCTCAACCATGTACCCAACATGTACCTCAACCATATATCAAAGACATACACCAATATAACCATCAAAATTTATCTAACAATTAATCACTCTATCCGTAAACCAAATACCATAAAACATTACATCAAACCATGTGCCACAATCTCACTATTATGTATCCTTAAGCTAAACTAACAACTTTATCAACACATCACAACTAAAAGACCAATACCCATATGCCAAATACCAACAAAAAAATACCAACAGTATCCCTCAACAAATATGATATATGCAGCAATACTAAACATCCAATACCATAGAGATACATCCTAGCTCACAAAACATACCTCAAACAAGATGTGCCATATCTCTCATGAATAGACCCCAACCATGTTGATGCCGCGATTTTTCTGCCACACTTTCTTTGCCGTGATTTTTCTGCCTCACTTTTTCTGCCATGATTTTTTAGCTGCGATTTTTCTGATGCACTTTTTCTGCCGCGATTTTTTTGCCGCACTTTTTCTGTCACACTTTTTCTGTCTCGATTTTTTTGCCGCACTTTTTCTGCCACGATTTTTCTATCGCATGTTTTATGCCACACTTTTTCTACTGCACTTTTCTTGCCACACTTTTTCTGCCACACTTTTCCTACCACATTTTTTCTGCTGCAATTTTTCTCTATCAATAATACCTGCCCAAATAACCTTTCAAAAAATAGATATTCAATGATATTCAAGTGTAATTGAAATGAGAGAGCCTTGCCTCTTATTTATAATTTCATGTAGCTTCCTCAATGGGTTACCTTTTAACCATCTTAACCCACTTTCCTTATTTTATGGTTAACCAACTTCTAACCACTTGCCCACTTAGTAATTTCTCCATTAACTTTATTATTTAAATAATTTATTTTGTATCCACTTTGACTTATAGTGCACTCATCACTTCAATTTATTATTTGCCTTTTAAAATCTCTCAAACCACTTTCCTTATTTTAGGGAGTTCTCCATTAACTTTATTATTTAAATAATTTCTTCTTTACAAACACTTTGACTACTTTGACCTTTTAGAGCTTCTAGATGATTGATGAGGGTTCTCCAACTTCACATGGTCATAACTCTCTAACCGTGAGGATTTATGTGACATTCCACATACCACCGTAAATGGCATGACATGTAATATCCATCTAAAATAGTATTACCTGCAAATATATCAAAACTTATACCATTATCCATCAAAAAAACTTGGGTCCATTACCCAAACCTTTGTGCTACTGGAATTTGCTACCGGACTTTCTTCAAGGGTTGACATCAATGACAAGAAACCCAATTAATCAAAAATATCCCCCTTTGGCATTGATGGCAACACTCTGATGCAATACTGAAGTCATGTCATGAAATACTGATGTCATATCACTCATGCTTCCCCTATGACCATCGCTCCCCCTGGAATGTATTCTACATATGATAAATCTATCCCCCTTTGTCATCAATGGAAAAGGTATCTTTCCATCTGGGATTGTTCCCCCTAACTGAACTGTCCTTGGGGATACTCCCCCTGACTGAAATATTCCTAAAAATGATCTCCTAACCTGAATTTTCCTCTTTATGGTGCTTCCTTGTGTAAATATAAGACATATAAGGTAAACATTCAAAAGCATTCATTTTGGAGTAGAAATAACTCTGAGTCTTTGGCGAAGATACTCAAAGGCTTCTTGTGGAAGAGGTTTTGTAAAGATGTCTGCCACTTGTTCTTTTGTGCCCACATATTCAACTATGATGTTCTTTTCTACAACTTGTTCCCATAGAAAGTGATACTTGATTGGAATGTGCTTCATCTTGGAGTGCATTACCAGGTTATTTAAGATATTGATGGTGCTTGTATTATCAAAATAGATTGGAATGGACTCATCATACTCAACCTGTATATATGTCATAGTTTGTTTCATCCATAGAACCTATGTAAAACATGTTGCTTTTGCAATATACTCCGCCTTGGCTGTAGATAAAGATATTGATGATTGTTTCTTTCTTAGACATGATACTAAACACTCACCCAAGTAGAACATTGCTCCACTAGTGCTTCGTCGGTCATTAATGCAACTTTCCCAATCTGCATCTGTGTAGGCAATAAGTGATAGATCCTTTCCTTTTGGATACCATAATCCAAACTCTTATGTTCCTTTGAGATATTTGAAAATTCTCTTCACTGCTAATACATGTGATTCCTTTGGTGTTTCTTGAAATCGTGCCACCTATCCAACTGCATGCATTACATATGGTCTAGATGTTATCACATATAGTAGGCTACCAATCATTGACCTGTATTTCCTATGATATGTATACTTTGAATCATCATCTTTTCTCAACTTGCAACTGGTTTGCATGGGAGTGATAACTTGTTTGCAATCTTACTTGGTTTGAGAAATAAATATTCCTTGGTTGCTTTGACGTATCTGAAGTCCTATAAAGAAGGATAGTTCTCCAAGTAATGACATTTCAAATTCATTCTGCATATCCTTTGCAAATTTCTGGCTTAACCTGCAATCATCACTACCAAAAATAATATCATCAACATAAACTTCAATTAATAAATTACTATCTTGACTTACCTTGATATAGAGGTTGTTGTCCACACTTCCTTTTCTCAACCCTGGCTGTTGTATATATTTATCTAGTCTAGAGTACCATTCTTTAAGAGCCTGTTTTAGACCATATAAGGCCTTCTTGAATTTACACACATAATCTGCATTCTCTGACAACCGAAATCCTTCTGGTTGTTCAATGTAGACTTCTTTTTCAAGTTCCCCATGCAGAAAAACTGATTTTACGTCCATCTGATACACTTTAATATTTTTGGAGCATGCATAAGCTAAAAACGATCAGATTGCTTCCATTATCGCAACTTGGTAAAATGTCTCTTCAAAGTTGATTCCTTCAACATGTGCATATCATTTACATACCAATCTAGCTTTGTTCCTTGTAACCTATCCATATTCATTCAATTTATTCTTGTATACCCACTTTGTGTCGATCACATTCTTATCCTTTGGTTTTGGAACCAATTCCCAAGTATCATTTTTCTCTATTTGATCCAATTCTTCATCCATGGTCTTATTCCAAAATTCATCCTTGTTGGCCTCTTCAAAATAGATTGGTTCAATTGTATATGAGAGTGCTAGGTTCATTTGTTTTGGTGAACACATTCTTCTTCTAGTCTCAACTCCTGAATTTTTTTTCTTCGATAATCTAATTTGAAGGATGATTCCATCTGCTAGGTGTCTTTGGAGGCACTTGTTGAACTTCCTCTTCTACTTCTATCGGATCCTCTTCATATTCCCCTTATTTTTCATCCTATGTTTCGTCTTCATAAAGTTGTTCCATTGATTCATTTTCTTCTTCCTTTAATTCTTGTCTACCTATTTCATCAATTGTTATGTTGATGCTTTCCACAACTTTGTTCAATCTCAGGTTGTAACACTTGTATAATTTCCTTGTACTTTATTAACCAACAAGTACTCCTTTGTCTACACAATATTCAAAATTTCCCATTCTCCCATCTTCTCTTTTGATGTAGCATTTTCTTCCAAACAATTTGAAGTGCTTCACATTTGTTGGTCTTCCTTTCCATAGCTCGTAGGGAGTTTTGTCAATGTTGTTTCTGATAATTACTCTATTTTGAATGTGAACTGTTGTATGCACTTCTTGTGTCAAAAAAATATTTGTCAATTTGGAATCCATTAGCATTGTTCGAGCCATTTCCTGTAATGTCATGTTCTTTCTTTCAACAACTCCATTCTGTTGAGGTGTCCTAGCAACGGAGAATTGTCTTTTTATTCCATGAATGTTGCAGTAGTCCATAAATTCCTTTGAAGTGAACTCTCCTCCATTATCAGATCTCAAGATTTGATTTTTGAATCCATTTCATTTTCAACCATTTCCTTGTAGATCTTGAAGTTTTCAAAAACTTATGACTTATTCTTGAGAAAACAAACTGTAGTCATTCTTGTATAATAATCAACTGATAACATAAATTATTTCTCACATTTTAAACCTTTGTTGTATTTGGTCCAACTAGATCAGTATGTACAATTTCCAGTGGTCTTGTCGTTGAATATTCCTTTGATTTGAACCTGGTCTTTGTTTGCTTTCCTTCTTGACAATGCTTGCATAAAGTGTTGGTTGGTTTCGTGATCTGGGGAATTTCTTTGACTGCTTCTCTTTTGTTGACTTTGAAAAGGTTATCAAAATATATGTGACCCATTCTTCTGTTCCATAGCTAACTTTCATCTTCCTTTCCTAGACAACACTTTTCATTTCCAATTTCACTTAACACATATATGTTGTTTGAAGTTCTCGCAGTTGTAGCAATCAATTTTCTTGAACCTTATTTTATTATCTCACACTTTTGTGAATCGAAATTAACTTTATGACCTTGGCCACACATTAGACTCACACTTAGAAGATTATGTTTCATATATTCTACTAGTAGAACATTTTCTACCTTGGTATTCTTCTTCCCAATTTTGAATGTGCCTTTTCCAATGATTTTAGTTGAATCATCATTTCCGAAGGAGACTAATCCATATCTTTCCTTCTTTAATGTAAGAAACCTGTCTCTATCACATGTCATGTGTTTTGAACAACCATTGTCAACATACCGACCACGTTTCTTCTACTTATCTTGTAGAGAGAGTGTGCATTCTTCATTGCTATATTGATTTTGCTTTCTTATCCATGTCCTTTTCTGAGGTTCATGTCTGTGACTTTTGTTATTATGTTGCGGTTCTCTAGGAGGGACTGTCATTCTACAATCTTTAACCATGTGTCCAAATTTTTTACATTTGTAACATTCCACTTCAGTGGTCAAATATTCAAACCTGTTGTAACTTCTTCTTTGTGTTTCACTAGGCCTTTTTGGATAACCCTTTTGTGTATGACTTTCAAAGTGCAATTCACAGCTTTATGTCCAAAATTATTACATGCATAACATAAACCAAAAAATATAGTTTGATACCTGGGAGTTGAAGATATTATGAAAGTAGGTACTCTTATGAATTCTTCTTCTTCCTGAGGCCTATTTGTCGGTTGTTGATTTTGAAATCTGAATCGTCTCAATGGAGGAGTGTCCATGTAATCTTCCTCATAGATATTCCTACCCCCTTTGATTGTTTCTACATATCTTTTTGGATATGTTTCTTGCTCTATTGTTTTGGAGCTTGATCCCTTTTTTGTTTGATTGTATCCAAGTCTGGACTTGTCATGATGAGGTTTTTGACTGTTGATAATGTCATTCAAAACTTTTGAGTTGTTCTGCATATTTTTATTTTGAAGACCCTTTCTTAATGTGACAATCTTTGCTTCCAAATTTCCAATGATCCTATCTTTTTCTTCTAGATGTTCTTTGAGTGCTTCTTCAATTCTTTTATCTTCTTCTATTTGAACCTTCAAATTTGTGATCAGTTGTTCTAGTTCTTGAGTGTCTTATTTCTTGTCTAGTTCCGCTTGTAGTTTCTTGTTATTCTTCTCTTCTCTTTTGATAAATTCTATGGAACACATCAATTCTTATCGGTAGTCAAATTATGCCTCTTCATATTCTTCTTCAGCCTCTTCATATTCTTCTTCGCAGTATTCTTTATCAGATTCTTCTACTTCCATGAATATAACTCTTTCTGTCTCATTGTCATTGGCTTCATCTTCATCTGATGATGAGATGTCTTATTTGGTGCATAAGATTTTCTTGAAAGCTTTCTTTGTGGTTCTTTTGCCTTTATATGTTTGTTTTCTATTTGAGTAACCTTCATCATTTATCCTTTTCTTATGAGGATATTTGTTAGAAAAATGACCAATACCATCACAATTAAAAAAAATCAAAGGAAGCTTACCTATATACTTTCTGTTGGTTCCCTTGTTCAATCTTTTGACAAAGTTGGTCACTTCTTTATCATCTTCCAAGATGTCACTGCT
>JASDQU010011614.1:40634-126996 GCA_032191745.1 Picea mariana | reverse complement strand
ATATGCTGTGAAGATTCCATGTAATTCGTCCATGCTTATTGAGTTCAGATCTACTCTTTCTTCTAGTGTTGATATATTAGGGTTAAATCTCATAGGAAGAGATATTAGTACCTTTTGAAAAATTATAGATTCTTTGATTTCTTCTCCCAATCCCATGATTTCATTTACTATTTCATCGACTCATAAAAAGTAAGTTGCAATATTCTCATCTTCCTTCATCTTTAGTTGTTCGAACTGACCTTTGTAAGTTTCAAGATTTTCTGCTTTGACTTCTGAATCTCCTTCAGAAATATTTTGAAGTTTGTCCCAAATATCTTTAGCGGATTTACAATGTGCAACTTTGGTGAACATTGATTCTCCAAGACCATTTAAAAGTGCATTAGTGGATTTGGAGTTATTCTAACTGAGTTTTATTGCTTTGTCATTTGTCGATGGAACTGTTGGTGTTGTGTATCCATCTACAATTCATTACCAAATTTCAAATCCCCATGCCTGTATATATATGACACAGACCTATCGGCCCTTGGACCGAGATCTGCTCATAGGATCGTTCTTTAACCCCTTTGATCCGGGTCGGCTCTTTCGGATTCCTAATGGAATCTACAATTTATTGATCCACAGGTCTTTTTCACAACTCGCAATCTCGCGAGTTCATGAGTCGTGACTCCCGACTCTTCCTCTCCAATCTCGCAATACCCAAGATCATGAAATGGGTACAATTCTTCCTATGTTAGCGCCCTTTGCGCGTGACCACTGTCTAGGCTTAATTACTAGCACCTTTTGCGACTCGCCACTTCGTGAGTTTCACTGTCGAGCCCTCGTGCTCTTAATTCATGAATTCCTGATATGCGAGAGTCAACAGAGTGTTGACCCCTTCCACTAGGTGACGTGTGTCTGCTTGTCCATTCCTTGGGCCCACTTTGTGGTTTTGCCACATGTCGCTCGTGCTCGGCTTTCGACACTTCACGACTTCGTGACTTCTGATGTCGAAAACAACTCCTTTCAGCCTCCAAATCCTTGAATTCACGAAATGTGATGGGGTTCCTAATCCAACAGTCCTCTCGTGACCTGGATCCGATGGCTATCCTCACTCCTCGCGATTTCGCGACTTCATGACTTGGAGCACCTAATTCTTGGGATTTCACCTTGCAAACCTCCGAGTTCACGAGATCTCTAGATCTTTGCCACCTATCCACTCTCAGATGGATGGTCCCGATTCTCTTCGTAGCTTCGCCACTCGCGAAGTTGAAGGACTTCCCTTTCTGACCTCTGATGTCCGAATCCCCAATAAGGGTGATCTCATGACACGTGTCCATCCAATCGGATGGCTCAGATTATTTCATGGTTTCACGACTTTGCCTTTCGCAACCTCGCGAATCTTGATACAAAGGTTTTAAACCTTCAACTCGTGAATCCATGAAATGCGATTACATGAGTGATCCAACGACCATTCTTTCTTGGATCCCATGGCCCAATTTCTCCTGAGCTTTCACTTAGTAAAACACCCACTGTAACCTTCTCTCTCCTCTGCAAGATCCGACGGCTTCTGAGACTTCGTGAATTCTCCACGGAGAATTTCGATCCTCAATTTCCTCCTTGATGATTCCTATGAAATGAACAAAGTGTTCCCTTATGGAACTTGTCCTCCTGCAAAACAACTTCGTTACGCCTCCTTCTAACAATTCAAGGCACTAAATCTTATGATATTTTACTACAACCTAGAGTCTTCAAAAAGACTCCTGCATGCACTCCTTGTGGAAATTCTTCAAATACTTCTGAGTATTTGAATTCCTCGACTCTGGGCACTCTCTGTGACAACAGTCTTTCAACAGTTTCGCTCAGGTCGTAACTCTGAGACTTCGCTCAGCTTGCACACTCTTTGCATGGATCCTTTTCTCAACTTTCACTTCTGCGAGAATGAGAACAAGGTTATCTCTCCTGATCTTGCAGAGACGAACTCTGACCTCTGTCAACGCACACCTTGCAGACAAATTCACTGCACTCCTTGTAGGAAAACTCTTGCTCAGATAGAGAAACAATTGAAACTCATTCCTTACTCTCCCTCTCTTCAAATTTTAGACATTTAATATGAAATCAAACATTCACGCATCAAAGAAAATGCACAACAGAGAGTAAAAAATCATACATCAATCAACATGTGCAACACAGGAAGCAATTGAACACCATGAGTCTGAACTAAAGATCTTTGTATTAATTCAGAACTTCTGTACATGGGTTATTCTACACAGCTCTCTACTTCTTCCTCCTATGCTCTCTTGATTGATTATGTTGCTAATGTTATAATGATACAAGTGAGGGTGTCTATATCTATTTTTCCTCTGGCTCCTAAAACTGTCTAATCTAGGAATTTAAAACTACCTACCTACATTTACTAGCATAAATCCCTCTTAGTCCTTCAGACGAGAGTAGGATGCTCAAGGTATGATTACAATATACAAGTATGCCCTTTCTTAATTGTTTCATTTATGTTTGGCATATCGAATTTCAAACATTTCATCATGTGCCAAAATGCGTTGTTGTTTGCCCCATGCTCGCTTGTTGTTGGCGATGCTCCTGCATCAATATGTTTGCATCCTTATGCTCCAAAATGCATACTTTTGTCCATCAAACTGTGGTATTCCATTTTTATACATGTTTCTGTCCATGATCTACCTTTCAGTGGTTAAACTGATTTCTGAAGGAACCTAGCTCTGGTACCAATTGTTGGATTACTGAGAGTGGGGATGAATCACTAATAGAGCAATTTAATCATTTTTCACCAAAAATGCAAGTGTTATATCAATGTATCATTATCATCCAATAGTTACAGAGTAAATAAACAATGAAAAAATGAGCAATCACACACATACAAAGTACACCAGTGTTTTTATGTGGAAACCCAAAGAGGGAGAAAACCATAGAATTATTTTTATTATATATCTTGAAGAATTAAATTCATTGGAAGCACCAACTTCCTGTTTTTTCTAGTTGTAACTGGAGGGAGGCTCCAACCCCCTAGTTTCTTAGGCTACAACTCGAGGTAATCTCCAACTCCCCAATTCTCTGGCTACAAATAGAAGGAGGCTACAAGCCCCTAAGTTCTCCTGCTACAACCAGGAAGGTGGCTACAACCACCTATTCTTTCCCCATCCAACCACCCTGAAATATAAATGCCAAATGTAGACAACCTGTAACTGTCACTTAATCAACCACTGCCACTATCAACCTGTACCAATAACCTGTAACAACATGTACAAATCAAACTGCACCAAATAACCTATACAAATAACCTAAACCAACATGTACCATGCATCAACCATGCATCAACTTTGACTCATCAATATGTACCAACATCATCAACTATGAACCTCATGTATGTGCCAACTCATCAACTATACACCTCATGTACATGCCAACTAATGAACTACTTGTCTCAACCATGTACCCAACATGTACCTCAACCATATACCAAAGACATACACCAATATAACCATCAAAAGTTATCTAACAATTCATCACTCTATCCATAAAACAAATACCATAAACCCTTACATCAAACTATGTGCCACAACCTCACTTTTATGTAGCCTCAAGCTAAACCAACAAATTTAGCAACACATCACAACCAAAAGACCAATACCCATATGCCAAATACCAACAAAAAAATACCAATTGTATACCTCAAAAAATCTGATATATGCAGCAATACTGAACATCCAATACCATCTCAAGAGATGCACCCTAGCTAACAAAACATACCTCAAACAAGATGTGTCATATCTCTCATAAATAGATCCCAACCATGTTGTTGCCATGATTTTTCTGCCTTAGTTTTTCTTTCGCAATTTTTCTGCTGCTTTTTTTTTGCAGCGATGTTTCTACCGTACTTTTTCTGCTGCGATTTTTCTTCTGCACTTTTTCTGCCGCGATTTTTCTACCACACTTTTCCTATTGTACTTTTCCTACCACACTTTTCCTGCCGTACTTTTTCTATTGCAATTTTTCTCTATCAATAATACCTACCCAAATAACCTTTCACAAAATAGATATTCAATGATATTCAAGTGTAAATGAAATGAGAGAGCCTTGTCTCTTATTTATAATTTCATGTAGCTTCCTCAATGGGTTACCTTTTAACCATCTTAACCCACTTTCCTTATTTTAGGGTTAACCAAATTCTAACCACTTGTCCACTTAGTAATTTCTCCATTAAATTTATTATTTGAATGATTTCTTTTGTATCCACTTTGACTTATAGTGCACTCATCACTTCACTTTATTATTTACCTTCTAAAATCTCTCAAATCACTTTCCTTATTTTAGGGAGTTATCCATTAAATTTATTATTTCAATAATTTATTTTGCATCCTCTTTGACTTATAGTACACTCATCACTTCACTTTATTATTTAAATAATTTATTCTTTGCAAACACTTTGACCTTTTAGGGCTTCTAGATGACTCATGAGGGTTCTCCAACTTCACATGGTCATAACTCTCTAACCATGAGGAATTATGTGACGTTCCACATACCACCGTAAATGGCATGACATGTACTATCCATGTAGAATAGTCTTACCTAGAAATATATCAAAACGCATACCATTATCCATCAAACAAACTTTGTTCCATTACCCAAACCTTTGTGCTACCAGAATTCGCTACCATACTTTCTTCAAGGGTTGACATCAATGACAACCAACCCAATTAATCAACAATAATAATAAATGAAGATATGAAAGTAAAAACAAATAATCAGCAAACCATAAAAGAAAATTCGTTAACTAAGTTCAACAATATTGCCTACGTCTCTAGGCCTTTATCTCAGTGGGTGAGGATTTCTTATTTCTCTTCAATGCTCCAAACGTACATCACAAAAGTGTCAAATGGATTAACAAATGGTCTGGATGTGTTATTCGCGACCTCAAAAACCCAAAAAAACTGACGAAATGGAAAACGGTTGAGTGTATCTCCCAGAATTGGTCCGCAAAGTTCCTCTCCTCAATGGCTTCCCTACATAGAAATGTCTTTGGCTTCACAATTCTACAACATTTATCTTGTTTTGAACTTGTTTGGACTGTCAAAAACCTCTGGTTTATATATATTATGATTTGGGGGTCTAAATCCAACTCCCCCCCCAACTTTTTTTCCTCAGATTGGGCTCAGATCCCCTTCAAAGGGCCAAATATCCTAAAAAATCACTAAAAAACAGCTAAAAAACCACTAAAATAAGGTCAAAACCCAAAATTTGGCAAAAAATATGCTTAAGATACCTGTTAGGGCATGCAACCCCCTTCTTTGGTCATATGAGAGACATGTGGCCTAGTGCTAAGAGTGCACCTCTCTTAGCTGGAAAAGGTGCTTAAGTTTAAATTTTCTGAAAGGTGGGTTTTTTTCTCTAAAGTAGTAATTCTCCATTTGTGGCTAGCTCATTGTGCTTAATTCATTCGAAGAGGAAGGTCATGGGATTGAATCCCATGTAGTTCAACAACATAAATTTGACCTTTTTAAGGCCTTGACCTTAGTGACATGTGGCATCCTTGGATTGGACCATGTGTTAACCCATGTTTGGCCAATCTTTTGCCACATGGACTATCAAAACTTTGACACTTATCATCATGAACCCTTTCCACTTGTCATGACCTAGTGATACCACATGTCATCACCTATTTGTTGCCACTTTTCGAATCTAGAAGATGCTACATGTCACATGCTGAAGATGCCACGTGTCCCTTGACCAATTGACTTTTTACTTGTTTGAACCAAACTTAAGATTGCGATAAGGGTTGCATACAGACTCTGTTTTTTGATCCATTTGCGCCACCAAAAATATTACTATGAACACTTCACAATCATGTCATTTTCTTTAGTATCTGAGAAAATTGATTTTTGAGCCTTTCAAGATCCATTTGGATCATGGAAGGATAGGGTAAGCCACAATATCCTAGAGTCCCGGAGTAAATGAACTCATTAAAACCTTTGATATAATATCCCTACGGGTGAGCTCTAAACCATTAGATCAAGCATTCAAGTCCAACACTGACCACTCTGATGAAAATAATTATGAATCATGTAGGAATACCCAAAGGCTAAAGCTCTGAAGTAAGAAACTCATGTTGACTGTCGGATCAGAGAAAGAGATGGAAAATTCTTCCAACTGTCAATGACGAAGTGGAAGGATAGGACAAGCAGGGCCAAAGGAACAAAGTCCCGAAGTAAATAGTTACCGATCGATAGCAAGGAAAATCAATGGTTTGTGGGTTATTCATATCGAGAAAGATGACATTAGATAAAGACAAAGTAGGTCTGAAATAGGAATAGACCAATGGTGGATATTAACTCGTGGTGATCTTGATTGATAAATTTGGAAGTAACACGTGATGACTATTGATTTATGTTCACAGGAAGGTATTCAAAGTCTAGTGGAGAAGAGTTTTTTTAACACTCCAAAATCAGAGTATCAAAACAAAATATTCCTCATCAATAACCTTTATTTAATGTCCAGAAAGGATATAACACATGGTGACTATTAATTGATGTTTGTAGGAAAGTGTTTAGATTCTAGTGGAGAAGAGTTGTTATAACACTCTGAAATTAGAGTATTGAAAAATAATATTTCATTCGATACCATCTATTCAGAGAGATGAAGAATGTGGAAGTGGCATCCCTATGAAGACAAAGAATCGAAGAATATTCCTTTTTGAGCTAGGATGAGACACATACTAAGACAAATATGACATGTGGACCAATCGGAAGATGAAAAGTGTCAAGGTCTAGTTGGCACATTTGGTATACGAAAGTCATGAATCAACGTGACATGTGGAGGCCAATCAGTGAGTGCCATGTCAACAATGACATCAACAAGTCATGTCACTTTGATATTACAAACTTCATGGATATATACACTTCTTTTATCAGATAATCGTTGAAAGATGAAATCGTGAAGTAACGCTAAACGTTGATCTTCTTTGGGAGCATTCTCAACCGTTGATCAAGCATAATGGAACAATAGAGTAAGAATGAAGAGTTAACTAAAAGCAAGCGGTCACCACAAATTTATGAATTATTTAGTAGGTAAACCTTGGAATGAATTGTCCTACTCCATAAATCTAGTAACCCAGAGTCTCAGAGTCATAAATCGTTGAAGTCTCATAGTGAATGAGAACCATTCATATCAAATCCTGATTAAGCCATGATCGTTGATTTTTTTTTAGCATCCAGATAATCAAGAACCATCCATTCAACAAGATATTAACTCCACACCATCAGATAAATATCAAAGAGAAAGAGATCAACGGATAATATCTCATCACATTGCAAATTTCACAAGGATTAGACCAGACTGTCGATCTGAGAACTTTGGGAGTAATGTTAGCCATTGGATTAGCCAGCATGATATGTAATCACTCCAGAAGGTAAAAATTCGAAATATATCTCTTCTACAATAATAAGAGGTTGGTAAAAGATAAAATGTTCTAAAGGGTCAAAGCCCAGATGACAAGGTTATGTCGTTGGTCATGTGAGTGCTCAAGGTAACAAAGGCACAACACTAGCACTAAGGACAATACTTAGCAGGTAATCCCATGGTTTGAGCCAACTATCACAAAGAAAAGAATGGTTTGAAGGAAGTGTTTGTCTATAGACATTCAAATCCAGAATAAGAAAATAAGAAGTGAAGGATTAAAATGTTGAACAATTTGGAAGGGATTTGAATTCATTAAACAATAATAATAATAATAATATAAGTTATTATTGTTAATTTAAATGAAGAGGTGAAATGGTTCAAACAAAGAGACACAATACTTCAAAGCTCACACTAGTTGGGATACTATATAAGAAATAAAGAAATGTGAAGAAGAAGTGTCTTTGTAGTCCAGATCAGAAGATCAAAAGGAGAAGAAGAGTCCAAGAAGGAAAGTTGAAGATACTTATGCAGTGAGGGTGGAAGGGAGGAGTAAGGAAGGATTCATATCCTTTACTAAGTAAACTGAGAAATTAAGGGAGTTGGTGTTTCCTAGGGTTGGTTTTCTAAAAATAAGGGAGTTGGTGCTTCCTAGTGTTGGTGCCCTAAAAATAAGGGAGTTGGTGCTTCCTAGGGTTGGTTCCCTAAAAATAAGGGAGTTGGTGCCCTAAAACAAGGGAGTTGGTGCTTCCTATGGTTGGTTCCCTGAGGAACGAGATTTGTGTCTCCAAGAGTTGGTGCTCTAAAGAGAATTGATGTCCTTCATAATCACAGATTATTCTTTGTAAACTTTGTAATTCTTGATTTATATAATTGATGTTTTAAATAAAATTTCATTGATGATCTATTGTGATAATTAAAATAATTTTTTTATTTATTAATGGTTTAAAAATATAATATTGATTCAACCCCCCTCTTAGTAATTCCAACAATTGGTATCAGAATGAGTGGCTTCAGCATAGTTGAATCACTGAAAGGTATATCCTGAAAGAAATGGATTAGAAAGAGGGAATGTCTTCCAACAAAGCACCATTTTTTAAAGGAGATGATTATTCTCTCTGGAAAATAAGAATGAAAAGCTACTTGTTGGATCTTGGTTTTGATGTTTGGAAATTTATAGAAGATGGTTACACTGCACCAGCTACTCCACCCATAGATACTACAAGAAAGAAGATTTGCAATGAAAACTCAAGAGTACTCAATGCCATTCTAGGAGGATTAACAAATCCTATATTTATGAAAGTAATGCATTGTAAGGAAGCTAACAAGATCTGGGAAAAAATAGAGGTTATATATGAAGGAGATAACAAAGTCAAGGAATCCAAACTACAAACCTATAGAGCTCAGATTGAAAATTTGAAGATGAAAGAAGAAGAGAACATTGTTGAATACCTTCATAGAGTAGATGAGGTAGTTAATTCAATTAGAGAAATAAGAGAAAAAGTATCAGACAAACCTATTGTACAAAATATCTTAAGGTCCTTAGCTATGAGGTATGATGCCAAGATTTCCACAATTGAATATAGACCAGAACTTGGAAAACTCACTGTATATGAACTCCATGGAATTATTACTACATATGAGATGAGGAAAGGGAAGGAAAAACCATCAATAGGAGAAACAACCTTTAAGGTATCTAAAACAAACAAGAAGCGGGATCAAAACGATCAATGAAGATTTATCAGATATATTTGATGAAGAAGTTGCCAACTTCATGAAGAAACTCGAGAGAGGGACTGGGAAATACAAAGGAAATTTTCCTCTAAAGTGTTTCAATTGTGGCAAAATTGGACACTTTTCCAATAAATTTTCATGTCCTAAGAAAGAGGAAACTGATGATGAAAGAACTTTCAAGATCATAAGAAGAGAAAAACCAAAGATAAAGGATGTTCTACAATAATAAGAAAACTTTATTTACCTAATAAGACAATAGATCATCTAAAGGAAGTGAAGAAAAGGAGGCAAAGCTTTTATTTATGGGAATGAAAACTCAAGATCATAATCATTTGGAAGATGAAGAAGAAGTGAAATTTGAGCAAGAATTTATCCATGCAATTTAATAACTAAGAAAATCTAAAAAGAAAAACAAGTTACTAAGGGAACAACTTCTAAAATTTGAAAAAGTTATAAAATCAGGAGAAAAAGAGGTTTCCAAAACCATTAGTGATTTAAAACAATTGATTATTGAGTTAAAAACCCAACTCTAAGAAACCAAAAGAAAAGAATAAATCTTGAATACGAAACTCAATGAAAAACAACAAACATGTAAGATATTGGAAGATGAAATAATTCAACTAAAAAGGAAACTAGAAAAAGAATACATTCAATCTAAGTTTGAAAACAACTCAAAAATCCTGAAAAACATTCATAGTAGTCAGAGATCATAAAATGGTAAGAAAGGACTAGTATATGATCCCTCTTCAAAATAGAAGAATGACATACAACCAATCAGCTATGCAGATGCTCTTAAGAAATCCATAAGAAGATAAGAAAATATGGCAAGGACAATAACATTGAAGATTGTCCCAAATAAACATAAATCTGCACTCCCTACTAAAGAAAAATATAACAAAAAGAATAGAATCATAAAAAAGAATCCTTCTAACATAAATCAATATATTTTCCTTGGATATTGTTATCCCTGCAATAATTTTGGACATAACACAATAGATTTTAAAGCTTATAGAAAGTACAATCCAAGAAATGTTCAAAAGATGAAAAAAATAAGAATAATGTAGAAAGAAGAAATTATAATTCATTCTCTCCCTTACAAGACTTCAATATTGAATTCCAAAAATGCAACAATTATGGTCATAAGGATAGTGAATGTAGATTGCCAAAATATTCCATGAAGGCAAGTATCTCCAACATTGAGAAAACTTATAAGAAGATACAGAGAAAAAAAGCTAAAGTACAAAGGAAGAAAAATGATGAAGATATTGCACCTGAAATTGATAAAACTGACAATAAGAGAATGATGGGTGAAGTGTCTAATAAGGTATATGAAAATAAGAGTTATGCATATGAAGTGGATCAAGCTCAAGAAAAGAAAACTCCTAAAGAAAAATGTAACACAATTGCAGAACTTGATAATATCCTACAAATAAATTATCCATTACCCAACAAATGTAAAATGCAAAAATAAAATTCGTAAGAAAAGGATAAAGAATCTTTTGTTGCACAAAACAATGATGATGATGATGAACTTTAAAGAGGATATAAACCATAATAATTGAGAGATGATGATATTGGAAATTTTCAAACACTATTTTGATGGTCTACTAAAGCTCCTCCTCAACAATATATATATAAACACAAGGAAAGAAGGAAGAGTTAGGAAAGACTTAAGATTGTTCCCATTGATACCCCTATGAATATTGAAGCACAGAGAAATGAAGAGGCTTTTGGGTTACAAATGAATGAATATATAACTAGCATCATTGAAAGTAGCATGGTTTAAAGGTATAACTCTATTTTGCAGGAATTGAAATGGTGTGTTGCAGATCTTCATATGCCAAGGAACAATGTTGGTTATGTATTCTCTCATTAGAATGGTTTATGAAGCAGATCTATCATGGTACATGGCTGGTACATATGCAATCCCCATTGATATATATATTATAATAGAGGCATTTCATGCGTGATATGACACATGTTTGATGCACTTTTTGATGATCCTAATATATGCTTGGCTCACTTCCAAAACATACTATTTACATATCTTTTTCTTCATGGTTTATGCATGAGATAGTATGTATATTTGGCATGCACTTGATGTATGGTGTGGCATGATTTTAGATGGTTATGCATGGACAGGTCCAATGATAATTATAGAAAGAGCAAATCATTCTTGAGAAATTTATCTATGTTCTAGTTGAGCAATAGTATTTGAAGTGAAATAAGATTTTAGAGGTAGCATATTTTTCATCTTGCAGAGAAGATAGAGAAATACATACCCACAAGGGGAGTTATTCTTATTCCCATGATTGGTTTCAAAAACATGATTCCAGGTGGAGAGATGATTGGCAGGCATGTTGTTGCACCTCTTTCGTCACCTTGGTGAGAATAAGCGAGGTGCTTGCAAGCCCAGTTGGGTCTGCTGAGCAGGACAGCTGTAGAGAAAAAAGTTAGAGAAAGAAAACAGAAACTAGAATTAGGAATTAAATTAATAGATGCAATAAAAACAAAAATCATGAGCATAAGAAAAAAAGAACCAAAAGACCCATGTCACCAATGTTTGAGGCTGATCTATTGATGAAAACAAAGCACCAAGAAGAAAGGGGACTATGAGTCCCTTCTTCCTTCAAGGGAAGGCTCTTGAACCCTCACTAGCTAGCTCTTCTTACAACAAAGAAAATGAAAATGGTGGTGAAAGAACTCTTTACAAATCCACTCAATGGAGAGGTGGATTGTCCAATGTAATGGTGCCAAAATGCTTTTGTCAAGGATGGAGTCCTTAAAACAATATAGGCATCATAACATTACTTTGAATTCATTGAGAAAATGAGGTGCATTCATGGCTTTTTATAGCATTGATTTGGGATATTGTTTAACTGCTTTGTAGTGTGAAAAGAGGCCATTTAGGGAATTATTAGGTGTTTGACCAGCCCACCAGTCGGATCCAGCCCAGATTTGAGGGTCAAATCAGCTTGGGAGCTGAACCATAAGTGGTTGGGAGGCCGACCACTTCCATAAATGCATCGTTTAGCAGGTGCAAGGTTTTTTGTGCTAACAGTCGCGCATCGTGCACCTGTGCACGATTTCTACGTTTCTGTTCCGCGCATGTGCGTGCGCACCCAATGCCTGCAAAGCGCTCTTCAATTTTTCACTACTTTGTATAGTTTTTGACCTTTTTTGAATGCTGTGGTATTAATTCGGGTCCACGAATGACTTCATCATTGTTTGACGATGCTCAGTTCTTGTAACCATGTGTTGACGAAATTTCAGTGATAACAGATGCCCCCTGATGGATGAGGTTAGGAGAATACGTATAGCCGAAGTCCATCAATGTTTCTTCTACTGAGAATATTTTTGTAAGAGAGAGTAATAGTGTGATTTTCCAGAGTGATCCGTTGGAGGGAAAAAGGAACTGGTAGGACCCGACCTTCCATGAGGTGTGCAAAATATAAAACTGTGTACAAACGAGGCGGGCATGCCCCATGCTCGTGTCATGTAACTCTGAAAAAAGATGACTGAAGTGTTGGTGTATACAACTACAATGCCCTCAGGGGCAGTTGTGATGAAGGCAAAAGACAATTCTGCAAATGAACATACTCTGAATAATAGGCAGTGATCGCGGTAATAAGTAGCAGTGATTATGTGCGCATTGATAGCTCAGCCAAGTTCAGAGGTCTTCGGAAAATGAGAGAAATAACTGCAATAGTCGCAAAGTAAGACCCATCGTAACATGAGAAAGTGTTGTCTTCGAATATTATGGGGGTCAACAACAGCAGGGAGCAATGGTGTTTCACCCTGTGCCGTCCGAGATCTCTCATTGAGTGGAGAATGAGAATCAAGATACTGTCGCCCTTCTGGAAAATTGTGTTGATGTCGACAAAAGGGGAATGGGACTTCCAGAAGCAAAGGGCTTCGTGAAATTGACTGAGGTGAGGAAGTGGTAGAGGTACATGGACAAATTCAAGATGTGGGAAGACTCAAGACTGCCCTTGGTTGGAGGATGTATAAGATAAAAAGTGGCCGCAACCGTTCAACGAGGTTGAGTGTCAGGAGGACGACAAGACTGGGGATAAGTTGTGCCAGAGGCGGGACAAGGTGAACAAATTCAGAGGGTCGAGGTAAGTGACCTGTGGGGTACTCTGAAGATATGGATGATGCCGGCCAGGGTAGATGATAAGTAATTCTCCAACCAAGGGTAACATGGGTTGCGTATGGCCAGAAAAGTAGGTCGCCCCAAGTTGACGACAAAAAAAGGGAACGTAATGACTGGAAAATAAAGGCGTTTGTAAAATAAATAACAAATAATTGGGGGAAAATGTACAAATATAAAAATGGGTGCCCCAGTGTGATATGGGTGGCCCGTGTAGGGCAAAATTTGCTTGGAAAATTGATGAAGGGTGGGGGGCCCTATTGGTGAGTTTCTGTATGAGGTAGGTGAAATGAAGGTAGGTTCATAGATGGGAAAACTGATTGTGGATGAAATGGAGGGTTCATGATACTGCGGAGGTGCAGGTAAAAAATAGAACCAAGAAGAGATAATCTGGGAGCCCGTGTGGGAAAGCTAGCAAAATGAGGAGAAGGAGTATGTGGTTGATTTGCGACATGATGAAAGACTATCAGGACTCCCATCCCTAAAGGGTAATGAAAAACAACATGAGTGTCAAAAAAGTGGCAAAAGGTGCTATGAATGGGACAAATCAAGTGGGTAAGAATGCTACCGGGTAGCAGTACCAAAGATGCAAATGGAGGCGTGGGTACTACAGAGCCGGAAATGGGGATCCTAGAGGCAAATATCAGAGGGTGTGACTGGAAATGAAAGTGCGATACAACGGGAAAGACTACATGCCAGTGCTGAGTATATACCTGAAGGGGTTGTGCCGATGTATGATGATCAAGTACCTGCACACATGAAAACCAAATACCCAAAGTGAACAATATTTGAAGAGAATCAAAGATATGAGCATGTATTTGATAAGTGTGACTATGTGCATGCGTACTTGACCATGGTATGAAAAAAAGGCACCCCGGGGGCTCAAGATGAAAAGCGACCCAAGGACTGTTGTGATGTAGGTGACAGGATACTAATCCTATGGCTGAATATGGATTGAAAAATGGACACCATGGGCTCCCTAAATGGTGAGGGGAAGTTTGGAAAAAGGCCTATATATAGCTGTAGGGCCCACATTGCCACCTCATTTGTACCTACGGAAATAGTGACTAGACGAGCAGTTTTCAGAGAAGATTTGGAAATTCAGGGAGGATGAGGCATCTGATTGGTGATTAGAGAGCATCAGGTTAGTGGTCTGATCATCCTGCATAGAAATAGGATTTCATTTTTCATTTTTTGGGCAGGGGCTGTACGGGGGGCCGTACAGAGACATTTAGGAGAGATGGGCCCCACATGCGCGGGTAATCTAGTGATAGGCGCACATCTGTGCGCGCCTGTCCACCAGATATACACACATGGGGGCATGGTAGAGAGAATTTAAGGCACGCTCGAAGGGCACTCCTGTGAGTTGAACAGGCACACACAAGTGCACGTCTGTGGGTTGAATAGGTGCACCCCTTGGCATGCCTGTATGGTGAACAGGCGCACATGGGAGCACACCTGTGAAACAAATAGGTGCACACTGATGCACACCTATGTAGTGAACAGGCGCACATGTGTGTGCACCTGTGTAGTGAACAAGCGCGCATGTGTGTGCGCCTGTGGGTAACAAAACCGCGCCTAGGAGGCAAGGTTGAGGTGTATCAAAACGAGTCTTTTGATGCTGTTGATGGTTTATTGAGATGATATAGGACTCTTTGTTGTCTACAGGTGGATGGAAATGATGATGCCAGTGGGGTGGTGAGAGTGAGACTGGTCTCAGCAACGAGACGTCGTGGCCATTGAGGAGCCCAGTGTGCGTGCGACTTTGGCAACCTGTGGGTTGCTAAAGTTCTTTGAGTGCCCGTTGATATGAGCACAGGAGTATCTGCTACAGTTCCTGATCCAGATGTGGAGTCCGGAGCTGCACTGCTTCCTCGTCTGAGGAGAGCAGATCCCCTTCACTGCGGTGGAGGATATATATTTCTTGACTGGGCTCCCATTTCGGGGGACACCCTTACCGGCGGAGCCAGTGTTGCCTAGGGGTATGTTGCTCGCCACTATTGGTCGGAGATATTATTCAGGTCAGAACTTTATGTCTAGGACGGTGGTGAGCATATTGTTGATAGATTCCCTGGCACATCGCTGTATAGTAGCGATGATTGTATGAGTATACGGGTCACTGGCGACCCAGCGTATTAGCGATGGCCATCTTTTGGTGCTGGAGAGAGTGTTGGCCAGCGAGCGTTTTGCTTGGGGGCTGACACTGCATGCAAGGATGGTGGCGCAGTTGGACCACTGTTGGTCGACTGATACAGGGGAGTTTTCTTTCAAGTCCATCCTAGTGGCCTGGTTTCTAGAGAGGGTGTCGATGTTGCGCCCTAGGATTTTATTGGGGGCGCCGGGGGCGCGAGAGCCGCGGTTGAGGCGGTGGTCGACTGTTTTTCTTCGTCATGGTGGTGGCGAAGGTGGCCACTTATTTTCTGCAGAGGCGGCATAGGTATGGCGACAGATGTCGCAGGTGATACTTCGGTACCCCTATGCCGGGGTTGACTTCCGGGATGACCCGGACATGGTGCTACCTCCAGGGGAGGTTTTTGACCATCGAGGTATGTTGATTTGATGAGGTTGATATGTATGTTTTGTGTTTGTTGAGATAGCAGTCCATATGTATATGATATAGATGTTGATACTATCTATTGTTTGTTTGCATGTGCAGATGTGGCACCTCGTGGGCGCAAGGTGGAGTTGCAGCAAGCATTGGAGAGACCCCTGCGGGGAGAGAGACGTAGGCATGATGAGGCTGCAGTGCGACCAGCTGAGCCAGAGAGGGCAGCGAGGAGGCACCGATTTGATGACCCTAGAGCTGGGCCATCACATGCTCCTCTGACGACGGCTAGAGCTGATTATGAGGACATACGCCATCGTCTGGAGATGATATTGTAGGAGGTGCCTAAGGGTCTATGGTTGCGCATTCAGGACGAGATGTTCTTAGAGCAGTGTGTGGGGGTTCCACTGCCATGGCGGGCCATCATGCGACGAGCAGCAGTGGTTGCAGCAATGACGAGCGAACGACTGCCGCTAGGGCAGGAGGGGCCTGTAGGGTGTGGACCACCACCACCTGGGGCAGGTGGTGATAGGCCACCACCGCCTGAGGGAGGGGAAGGTGGCGGGGCTCTAGAGGCACCCGTGAGTGGTGTTGTGAGGCATTGTGATGTATATTATTTTTTTGTATATAGGCTGGTGAGCCCATTTTGTATCGAGGTGCTGTATTAGCCTGCGGATACATGTATATTTTGTATGTAAACAGTTAGATGACATTGTAGACCTATATATATGTTGTGACAGGATTGTGATATGTTTATGTATGTGTAGAGGTAGCTTGATGTGATATATGCCAGTCTAACACAATATTAGCTAGGTTATCTGTGATTTGATTCAATTGTCTTGGAATATGTGTAAATATAATGGAATCAAAATGTCAAGATAAAAGCCTAACCTGCAGGTATTTGTGAAAGAGGCAAGGATCACAAACGTGGTACACATTGTTGAGCTAGAGAACAACTAGTTGAGAGTCGAGGAAGATGCCAAGGTGACGAATATGATGATATTGGGCGTCGTCCAGGAGGCCAATGACAGCAGTGTATTCGGCTTGGTTGTTGGTTGCTGACCCCAAACATATGCCGCGTGAATGGAGCATTTCATGTGAGGGGGTGTAGAGAGCCCAAGTAGCCGAAGCGAGATTTTGTGTCCAACGGCTGGCACCGTCAGCATAACCGATGTGGTAGGCTGGTGGAGGAAGCATATGTCAAGAGCACAATGGATAGTTTAGACGTGAGGGGAGGAGAAAAAAGATTAAAAACTCTAGAAAAGAAATGACCTAAAGTAGGATGATTACGTTTAAGCATAAAATTTCTTTAAGTATAACATGTTGATGGGTTCTTTGAGAGAGAGGCCTTTGGGGGAGGCCAGGATGTATGCACCTTTGGTGAGGCAATGTTGGATAATGTATGGGCCATGCCAAAGTGATTCGAATTTGCCGTGGCCAAATGTATCATGAGCGATATCATAATCCAGGACGAGGTCACCTTCATGGAATGATCGAAGGTTGAAATGGCGATCAAAGGTAGCCTTGGATCATTTTTTAGCTGCCTCGTTGTTCTGTAAGGAAGATCGGTGATCTTCATCCAAAGACTCCAAGTTCAGCAAGAGCTACTCCATTGGAGCAGTGTCAGGTAATAGCTCAATTGCGGTGCGTAAGGTGGGAATTTCGCACTCGATGGGAAGAGTTTCCTCGACCCCATGGACTAAATGGAATGGTGTGAAACCAATAGCGGTCTTCACAGCTGTTCGGTAAGCCCATAGCACCAATTGGTTTTATGTTTACTAACTGTGCACTGTAACATGGTCTTGAGGACTTTGTTAACTGCCTCGACCTATCCGTTAGACTGAGGGTAATATGGTGAGGCAAACTTGTGAGAGAATCCTAACCGAGATGAGAGTTCGACGAAGATCTCATTCTCGAAGTGCTTCCCATGGTCGGAAACAAGTTGGAGGGTTAATCCAAAGCAGGATATGACGTGGTTTAAGAAAAAACGCACTGCAGTGTCAGCGGTGTTGTTGAAAGTGGGCATAGCTTCTACCCATTTGGTGAAGTAATCAATGACGAAAACGATGAACTTGTGACCATTGCTGAAGGGGGGATTACAAGTCATGAAGTCGATGCCCCATTTACAAAAAGGGTCGGTAGTAATGACAAGATGAAGAAGAGCGGGGGGAGCTCAGGCTTTGTTGGCGTAGAGATGACATTGCTCACATCATTTCACGGCATGAATGCAATCATGAAACAAGGTAGGCCAAAAGTAACCGGCTCGGATAATCTTTTGAGCAGTGGAGATGCCCAAAATATTCCCCCCACATGCACCGCTGTGGCAATTGTTTAAGACTCTATTGACCTCGTCAATAGTCAGGCATCGACGAAGAATGGTGTCGACGCCCCACTGGTATAGGATGTCTCCGATAAGAAGATAGTGGGGGGCCTGATGGAGAATACGTCGACGATCATCTTGTGAAAGGTGGTTACCAAACTTTTGAGTTCGGAGGTAAATGAGGAGGTCATCGTACCAAGGATCATCCGAAGTGATGTAAAAGAGATGTTCGTTGGGAAAGTCGGTGTTGACGGGGGCACTGATGGTGTCAGAAGGGAGGGCTATGACAAGTTCAGCGAGAATGAGGGCCTTCTTACTCTTAGGTGTTGATAACTCGAGGTCTTACTCCTAAAGAATAATGATCCATCGATCGAATGTGCCGACGGCTGAGCAAGTACTGCATAGAGTTTGAATCTGCGATGACCTTGGTGGTGCGAAGCAGAATGTAATGGCGCAGTTTTTGGACTGCGAGGACAACTGCAAGAGAAAGTTTCTCTTCGTGTTTATACTTCAAGGGGGGCCCTGAGAGGTTTTTACTAACATAATAAATGACATGTTCATGATTTTCATCTCTGAGCTGGACGAGGACGTCGACTACTGATACAGATGATGCTGATACGTAGAGGATATAGTCGCGATTATAGTCGGGTGCACTAATTAAAGGTGCATTTGAAAGAACTTCTTTAATATCGTCAAATGACTATTGGGAATGGTCATCCCAGTGAAATGGGATGTCATGATGTAGTAAGAGAAGGAAACCGTGTGCGCATATGGCATAATCTGGGACAAAGAATCTAAGAAAGTTGGCTTTGCCCTGTAGACTCTGAAGTTGTCGTAAATTCTAGGGAGGTGGAATTTCAGTGATAGCTTGGACTTTGAGGGGGTCCATGGTGATACCTCTTTGGGAAACAATAAAACCAAGGAGGCGCCCTACGGTGACATAGAACACACACTTGAGAGGATTCAAGTGGATGTTGTACTGACGACACCGTTGAAAGATGATTCGTAAATGATAGAGATGTTGGGTGCGTTTCTTGGATTGAGCAGTGAGGTCGTCCAAGTAGGCGAGGATGATGTGGGCTAGATCATGAAATATGTATGTCATAGCCCACTAGAAAGTCGCGCCGGCATTCTTTAAGCTGAAAGGCATGACCCGATATGAAAAAGTACCCCATGGGGTAGTGAATGTGGTTTTATAATGATCGACAAGGTGAATTTGAATTTGATTATAACCAGAGAATCTGTCCATAAAGGAGAGAGCCTCATGGCCCGCGCAGTCGTCGATAATTTGATCGATAAAAGGCGTTGGGAAGCTATATTTGGGACATGCATGATTGAGGTCGCGAAAGTATGTGCAAATGCGGATAGTGCCCTATTTTATGTTAAAGGGTACAGGGTTGGAAACCCATGAGGTATAGGTGATGGGGTAAATGAAACTGGCAGCGCGTAACTTGTCAATTTCGGCTTTGATAGCCATGGGTTTGGATGGGTGTAGTGTTCGCTATTTTTGGCGAACTGGTGTGATGTCGGGCCAGGTGTCGATGCGACGTTCGACAATAGAGGGATCAAGGCCAGGAATTTCCGTGTATGACCAAGAGAAAATATCCCTATAT
The DNA here is from genome assembly GCA_032191745.1 of Picea mariana. Taxonomy (NCBI): domain Eukaryota; kingdom Viridiplantae; phylum Streptophyta; class Pinopsida; order Pinales; family Pinaceae; genus Picea; species Picea mariana. The sequence goes on along the minus strand of JASDQU010011614.1, from coordinate 107,230 downwards.
TCCTGGAAGAGGGCTTTATATGCGGCAATTTCATGAGGAGTGCAAGCAGCTCCAATGGTGATTTCTTCGATGATGCCATTTTTAATGGAAATGTCAATTTTAATGGTGGGGGAAATGTTGGCCATATTGCCTTCTTCAAAAGCATCAGGGGCAGGAATGGGATTGTTGAACCAGTTGATAGGCCCAGATGGGATAAAATCCTTGGTTTCGACCACTTAAATGGGGTTTTGGTTAGGAGGCATGGGGGCTTCCTGTGGAGAGAAGAGTACGCGATGGTGCAGTGCATCCCAGGGAGAGTCCGGGTGGTTTAAATCTTCGATTATTTCTTCGTCACATTGGAAGTGACGGGAATACAAGGGGTCATGAAGAGTGATCTCGGTGACAGTGGTCGTGTGTTTACCCCTTGCTGAAGATGCAGGGGGAACATTGTTAGGAGATGGTGAGGGTTCACTCGTCATAAACCATATATTGAAGTACTGAGGGGTACCCGTGGTGGTTGGGTGGAGAGTGTCCATAGCGGAATGAGCAGGAGAGTTGGGGGGGTTGGGGGGTGAATCTTCAAATACGTCATCTAAGAACCATGGAGGTGTTGGGAGTGCCTCCGGTTTGGGATAAATGACATGAAGAGCCTCTAGTGATGAGGTAATGTCAATTATCGCCTCTGCGGGTTGGTGAAGCAGGGTCAATTGACGTTGCCTGTATTCAAGGATCATAGGACACTAGTAGGTAAAATGAGCTAATGAATCATAGAGAGAGAAAGGGCATCTCATACGTTCATTAACTGAAGTGGTGACATAACGAATGTCAGTGATATTTGTTGAGGAGGACGTAGCAGAACTGGGGTTGTTCTGAAAGTTCTGGCGTACTGCAGCTAAAGTCTACTGAAAGCGTGGCAGGGCTAGGCAATGATGGGTATAATGGCCATACTCTGAACATATAGCACAAGTGTATTTGGTCCTCAACCCTTTACTACTGTAAGGGTGGGTGGTAGTGATGAGACTAGCAGTAGTGGCGGGTGTTGGGGGAGTTTGATTGAGGGGGATCAAATTTCGTAATTCAGGTAGTGATGGATAGTTGTTGGTTTGGTGGCCCTCTTTCTCACATAGTGCACAAGGTGGTGGGATGTGTGGGGGAAGTGGAGCGGTGGGCTCTTTCTTATTTCTCCTGCCCCNTAGTGGAGGGTAAAAGAAGGGAATTTGAGTGAGGGGTTGGGGAACTGTCTCCCAAACTGTACTATGTCCTTGGGGAGAGATGGAATAGTGTACTGGTGGCTTTGACAAGTGTCCAGGAGGTTTGTGAGGGGGGGGTTCGGCGATGAGTGGGACATCAGGTATGATAGAAGCCTCTGTAGGAGGAAGGGTATCCTCTGTGTGAGTTTCATTAGATGATATGACACACACTTGATTAGCAGGATGAAGGAGCGGTGGTGCTCCATGGTACGTCCCTAACAAGGATGGATCTTTAAAGATCCCAGGACCCATCTCGATGAATGGATAGGTGTCTTGGTTTGTGTGGATGAGAGGAAGAATGTTATCGATGTTGGCAGATGGGTTAGGCTCATAATGTGAGACTTGGTCTATGGTCACGATCTTCCCATTGTGGGGGAACATCATTGTCCGAAAGGAAGAAGATGCCACTGCCTTCATAGTGTACATTTAGCTATGATCGAACAAGATATTATAATCAAGAGGGGCGTCGATAACTTCGATATCAATGAGAATAGTCTTGCCCCCGATTTCGATGGGAACATTTTGGAAGAGCCCTTCAGGAGAGGATGGTCATTCGTCATAAGCTCGTAATGTGATGGCATAGGGAATGAGTTACGGGGGACCAAGTTTCTGCCATACCATTTTTGACATAATGCATGTAGATGCACCTTCATCGATGATACACCTATGAACTGTGATGTTTCGTATTTTCACTAGTATTTGAAGAGTGATCAAGGCGGGAAGACAAGGTTCTCCGCTGTCAAGATCAAAGGTGATGAGTCGAGTATCTGTAGGGTCGACTGCCCCCAAGGTGGAAAGTAGTGATTTCCACTGAGTAGGACAAGTCTAGAGAACTTCCAATACTAACATGGTAGCCGGGGATTGTGCTAAGTCGTCTACCAAACTATAGTTATGACCTTCCCTAGCCTGTGGGTTGTGGACATTCTTGCGCAATGGGATGCAAGGGATGTGAAGCAGTGGTTCGGTGGAAGGGCGAGGGATCACCAACGGGGGTCCCGTCGATGTAGAATTTTTCTCTGGAGGGATGGGAGTAGACTCATCGGGTGCATGATATTGACGATTACGCATTTGCAGAAGGATTTCTTCCTCACTGGTGAGGAGAATTGTACGCTCTGCTAGATTGTTTGGGTTGAGGTATTGTCCCACCTAAGGTGGGGGATGCTGTGTGTCCTGTTGGGTGTTTATTACACCTTGATGTGGAATATGATTTTTCAACACGGCGGGAGGGGGTTGTTGCACGCATTGTTGTGGTGCTTGCTGAGGGGTAGGTTGTGTAGGATAATGGGGAAGACTACCAGAGTCTTTGAACTGTTTGAAATCAGCGATCTGGGGGCAATGATGAGTGTAATGGCTGAACTGACCACAAAGGGCACAAGGGAAGATGGTTTTAACATTATTTCACCCTTGGCGTTTATTATTATTATTGCCCCCTTGGGGGTTTTGGTTCCCTTGGTTCGGATTGCCACCAGTGGGTTGGTGCTGTGGGGGTTGATTCCCACCTTGACCTGGGTTGTTGTTATTCCTGTTCTGTCCATTCTTCTTAGCATTGTTCGATGGATGGGTTGGATTGGCTGTGTTCAACTGTTCAAAATTTTGGTATTGTTGAGCAGCAGAGGGTTGAACAAAATTTATCCCCGCATGAGGATGTGGGGGAGCCATGGGTTGTGGAGGACCAGGAAATGGGAAGTATGGATTCTATGGTGGTATCGATCCATAAGGTACATAGGAAGACGTAGTGCTTTCTCTAGTACTATAAGCTGAGGTTGAGGGAGTACCACTGTTTGTTGGAATAGGTGGATGTATGGGAGGTTCCAACGGTGGTTCACTGATGGGTGGAGGTATAGCAATAGGGTATGGTTGTTGATAAGGGGGTGGGGGGTAATATGAAGTGCCCCCGTATGTCGGTGGGTATTGAGGTGTTCCATACATCGGTGGTGGTTGTGGTTGTGGACCGTGGTGAGTAGTGGCACCAATTAGTCTGTCTTCTGAGTGAGACATCCCAGGTTTGTCTTGGCCAAATGGTACAGGTTTGGGAAGATCAGGAAGTACAGTGTATAAGTATCCTGACTGTGCATAGATGAGGTCATACTACTGGGCCTTACTGATGGCCTCCTCTTCAGATTGAGGGAAGGTGGAAGCTACATCCTTACCGAGGAGAGAGACAAGTGATCTAATAAACCAGTCAAGACATTGTTTCTTGGTGGTTTCTTCTTTGTATAAACTACGTTGCCTACACCACTTGTGAATGTGGTCAGTGATGTGTGTGGCTGAGGTTTTTTTTAAATTAGAAAGTAGTTCTAGACCATTGTCGTGGCAGATGGGTAATTGGAAAAAGGTCAAGAATGATTTGGCCAATGACTCAAAGGTTGTGTGGGACCCTGATTTCTCTTCGACATACCGTTTAGTCGATGGGCCAGTGAGTGTGCATTGAAATAATCACAGTCTGATGGAATCGTCCATAATGTTGTTGGAGGAGAACCATAGATGAAAGGTCATGACATGGTTGGCAGGGTCATCGTCTGCCTTTCCTTCAAACTTTGGTATGTCTGAAGTTATTTTGGTTGGCATCGCAGGCCATGTGGGATCATGCAATATAGGATCATTGGTGAGTTTGGTGAGATCCGGTATGTTGAGAGAGGCCAAATATGGCATCTGTAGTGGGGGGGGAGAATTATCTCCTGCCATAGTGTGTTGTGAACCTGACCCTTAAGGGGGGCTAGGTGGGTTGGTGCTCCCTCCTTGAGAAGAAGTAGGTCCCCCGCTTCCGTGTAAAGGAGAGCGAGTGAATGGATGACCTTGGGAAGTTGACCCAAGTAATGTAGAACCAAGCAAAGCTGATCCTAAAACTGTAGCACTCACAGGAGTGTGTGAAGGAGGTGCTAATGAGAGGGCACGACCAGACACTCCCCCTAAGATAGGAGGGAGGTTTAACAAGCATCGTGAATGACGGGGGTTCTATGGTTCCCCTATGATGTCAGACTAGCTGTGTGAATGTGTGAAAAAAGTGGTGAGAGTAATATAGAAACAAGGGCCTTTGTGTTGAATGTTTACACAATATATATATCCAAATCAAACTGTAATCAGATGTGCATCATACATAAAATGAGAAAGAAGCATATATGTGGGTAAGTGGGTTTTTTCCGCGTGGGGGAATAAAAAAGAATGCAAATGCTCGTGTCCTAGAAGACATAACGTCCTTCCTCTCAAATAACACTGGACCTTCCAATAGTACTCAACAGTGGGGTCTCAAGTCACTAGAAGAGAAACTAGTGAAGGATGAAATAATTGGTTATAATGAGGCGTAAAGGGAGCATATACCAAAAGAGCTGGCAATATTTCCCAATAGCCACACAAAATCCAATCAAGGTGCAATTGCAGCCCATAATTGCCACCTAGGTAGATGTCCTAAAGTTGGTCACTAGGTACCTCGGTCAAAGTGCGGCATTTAGATTTTCAGCCTAAGAAATGGGTCACGGGCTAGATCCTGTCCAAGAGGTGGGTGCCTCAAGGGGGGACGCACAGAACAACCGGACCTTGGCCTTCAACCCTTCACGGGTATCTCCATGCCTTATGGTGATTGAAACACTTGACTTGGAGGATTTTCAGCTCCCTATTTGACAACCTCTATGTTTTGGACAATGTGAGAACCAGATAACAGGGAGTTATTTGGATGCCTATCCCCGAAATCCTACCTAGACTAAAAAAATTCTTTTGGCACCTCCTGTGGAGGAAAACTTAGTGAGTTTTTAGAAAGATTTTAGATGTAGTAGTTTTGGGAGGTNTGAGTGAAAGTGTGCCAATTTTTAGTGAATTAGATGTCACCTTGCTACATGTGGACTTCACTTGGTCCTTACAAGAGTTTGATTACCTAATTAACTAAGTCCTTTGGTACAACCTTGAATAATTCAAAAGTCCCTAGGAAGCTAGCATGTGGACATGTGGGTCCATTACTATCCTTTAACTCCCTATTGTGATGTAATCTAAGAAAATCTTTGAAACTATCCTAGATTGAACATGTGGGCATGTGTGGGCCTGTTACAAACCTTTAAACTTCCCTAGTGTTTTGATCTAAGAAAGAAAAAATTCAAACACTATCCTATCTTTGTTGCATGTGGGCATGTATGGGCCCGTTACAATATTAAGATATGTTTGAAAAAGAAAACTAAGAGGAGTCCCAAGAAGGGTTGTTGTCCTCTCCTAAAGGTTTTTAATGTTCTTTAATGGAGATGAAATCGTTTCACAATCTTTTTCTGATTCTCAAGGTCGCCTGGATGTGTGAGAGAAGAGCATACTAAGCGATTGTAATTCAACTTCTAGTCCCAATGTAAGTTAAATGTGATTAAAAATGATTTCCAACTTATCTTGTGAGTCAAAACAAGCCATCCATGTGGCAAAAAGAAAATAAGGGAAATTGATTTTATCCTCCTAAGTGCCTATGTGTGTTTTGACTAACCCCTTTATATGATGAGGGGACTAAGTGTGGTGCAGCTTTAAAACATGATTGACATTATTTTTAAGAAGGAAATGGCGTTCCCCACATATCAACAACTTACAATGTAAAATTATGCACAGATGCACGGGTCCCAGTGGAGATAGAGGCACACAGAGCGCATGCGCGTTAACAAAGACAAGTTAAAAAGCGTACGTGAACAGAACAGAACCGTGTGTCAAGTGCATGGGTTCACGATGCGTGTCTGTGGGACCAAAAACCCACGCATACGTGGCACACGCTTGAGAATGAAAAAATTCGAATGGATTTCTCTCAATTCAACCTGGAATTGGCTGGTTGGTAGGTCAGCTTAGGCCAGTTAGTGCACCTGCAAGTTAAACAAACTAAAATAAGAGAAAAATAAACCCAAATGAGGTAGGAATTTGATACATTTCCCCAGTGGAGTCGCCAATCTGTTGCACCTCTTTCGTCACCTTGGTGAGCAGAATTGAGGTGCTTGCAAGCCTAGTTGGGTCTGCTGAGCAGGATAGCTATAGAGAAAAAAGTTAGAGAAAGAAAATAGAAACTAGAATTAGGAATTAAATTAATAGATGAAATAAAAAAAAAAATCATGAGCATAGGAAAAAAAGAACCAAAAGACCCATGTCACCAATGTTTGAGGCTGATCTATTGATGAAAGCAAAGCACCAAGAAGAAAGGGGACTATGAGTCCCTTCTTCCTCCAAGGGAAGGCTCTTGGACGCTCACTAGCTAGCTCTTCTTACAACAAAGAAAATGAAAATGGTGGTGAAAGAACTCTTTACAAATCCACTCAATGGAGAGGTGGATTGTCCAATGTAATGGTGCCAAAATGATTTTGTCAAGGATGGAGTCCTTAAAACAATATAGGCAGCATAACATTACTTTGAATTCCTTGAGAAAATGAGGTGCATTCATGGCTTTTTATAGAATTTCTTTGGGTTATTGTTTAACTACTTTGTAGTGTGAAAAGAGGCCATTTAGGGCATTATTAGGTCTTTGAACAGCCCACCAGTTGGATCCAGCCCAGATTTGAGGGTCAAATCGGCCTGGGAGCTGAACCATAAGTGGTTGGGAGGCCAACCACTTCCATAAATGCGTCATTTAGCAGGTGCGCGAATTTTTGCGCTAACAATCATGCATCGTGTGCCTATGCACGATTTCTATGTTCCTGTTTCGCACATGTGTGCGCGTGCCCAATGCCTGCAAAGCGCTCTTCAATTTTTCACTACTTTATATAGTTTTTGACCTTTTTTGAATGTTGTGGTATTAATTCGGGTCCATGAATGACTTCATCACTGTTTGATGATGCTGAGTTCTTGTAACCATGTGCTGACGAAATTTCAGTGATAACACATGTCACTAACATTGCCTCAAAGTAATATCCCTTGTCCAAATAAGGAGAGATTCATATATAGGGGGAGCATCACCTCAAAGGGAGTGTCACCCTAAATGGAGCAAGGAAACATCCCTTTTTTTCATTGATATCAAAGGGGGAGAAAAAGAAGTAAAACAAATTCAGTTCCCAAATTTAAATATGATATCAATGATAGGGGGAGAAAAGGTACAAACTCATTTTTTTTATAGATATGTTTCCCTCATTGTCAAAGGGGGAGATTGTTGGAATTATTGATTGTGTGTTGTCATTAATGGAAACATGAGTCAAACATGTACACTAATCAGAGAAAAAGGAATATCACCATGGGGAAGAAGCAATTTGTGATCACTATTGATCACGATAGGATAAACAAATGATCCTATGTTCCTAAATCTCAAGAGAGATGGTGGGGATATTCTACAAAGAATACACAGATAGAATCAGAGCATGGAAAGGATGAAGGAAATCTCAGAAAGGAGAGTGCATTACAAAAGTCCTATTGATATTGAAATCCGCACAGTAAACTCCAAAAGAATCAAGGAAGAATCTTATTCGTTGATGTAGTTCTCGGGACAATCTTGGAATGTTAGATTGCGTAGAAGCCAAAGCCTACACAAAATAATCCCTTGTAAAGTATTGAGTTATAAAAGTCGTTCATTCTCAGTTCGGGACAATCCAATATCGTTAGATCGAGGTGAAGTTATAGGTTGGGAAGGATTAAATATCAACCATCATATCTGAATTAGTAGCAATATGGACCATTGGATCAAGTAGCAGACAAAATAAATTCGATACTTCGCCACTTCAGTGAACATTGGAGACAAGGAAGGATCACCAAGTCACGAAATCCCTCCAATCATTAGATCAAGGAGGGACTTCAGGTGAATTCTCAACCATCCAATCGATTTTAGTGGAAGGACAGGGTAAGCCACAGTATCCTAGAGTCCTAGAGTAAATTAACTCATGCATATCGTCGATCTAATATCCCTACGGGTGAGCTCTCAACCGTTGGATCAAGCAATCAACTCCAGCGTTGACCACTCTGGTGAAATGAAGTCTGAATCATGTAGGAATACCCAAAGGATGAAGCTCTGAAGTAAATAACTTTCATCGACCATCAGATCAAAGGAAGAGATGGAAAATCCTTCCAACCGTTGATGACGAAGTGGAAGGATAGGATAAGCGGGGCCAAAAGCATGAAGTCCTAAAGGAAATAATGACCGATTGATAACAAGGTAAATCAATGGTTTGTGGGTTATTCCGATCGAGAAAGAGCGCATTAGATAAAGACAAAGTAGGTCTAAAATAGGACTAGACCAATGGTGGATATTAACTCAAGATGTTCTTGATTGATGAATTTGGAAGTAACACGTGACTTCTATTGATTTATGTTCAGAGGAAGATCTTCAAAGTCCAATGGAGAAGAGATGTTTTAACACTTTGGAATCAGAGTATCGAAACATAATACTCCTCATTGATAACCTTTGTTTGATGTCCATAAAGGTCATAACACTTGGCAACTATTAATTGATGTTCAGAGGAAAGTGTTCAGAGTCGATTGGAGAAGAGTTTTTATAACACTCTAAAATCAAAGTATCGAAAAAGAATATTCCATTCTATACCATCTGTTCAAAGATCTGAAGAATTTATAAGTGGCATCCCTTTGAAGACAAAGAATTGAAGAATATTCCTTTTGATCTAGGACGAGACATGTAGTAAGAAAAATGTGACATGTGTCCCAAGAAATAGATGACAAGTGTCAAGGTCTAGTTGGCACATTTGGTATACGAAAGTCATGAATCAAGGTGACACATGGCAGCCACTCAGCTAGTGTCATGTCAATAGTGACATTTGCAAGCCACGTCACTACAAGAATACTAACATAGGGGATATCTAAGATTCTTTTATTAGTTAATCGTCGAAGGCCAGAATCCTGAAGTAACGCTAAACGTTGATCTACTTCAATATAATTCTCAACCATTGATCAAGCATAGTGTAATAATAGAGTAATCATGAAGAGTTAACTGATAGTAAGAGATCACCACAAATTTATGAATTATTATAGTAACTCGGAGTCCCAGAGTCACAAATATCCAAATTCTTTGAGTGAACGAGAACCATTCATATCAAGAATTTCCTCTGAAGGAGTATCCCAACAAGATTCCTTCATCTTCTCTAGAATCAAACTTTCCTAAGTTATCCTCATTTATTTTAATGTAGGATTTTCTTCCAAAAATTTTGAAGTGATTTATTGATGTTGTTCTTCCATGCCACAACTCATAGGGTGTTTTATCCCTATTTACTCTTATGTGCGCTTTGTTGAGGATGTTGAAAATATTTTTAACATCTTCTCCCCAAAAGGTTTTGTGCACTTATGATTCATCAAGCATAACTTTGGCTATTTCTTGAACTGTTCTATTCATTCTTTCCACTACTCCATTCTGTTAAGGGGATCTGTAAATAGACAAATGTCTCTTCATCCCATGTTTTCCACATACAATATTGAATTCATCAGATGTGGATTCTTCTCCTCTCTCTAACCTTAGGAATTTGATTTTTAGGTCCATTTCATTTTCTACCTACGCCTTGAAGATTTTAATTTTTTCAAAATCCTGAAATTTATTCGTCAACAACCCACCCAAGCCATTATTGTATAGGAACCAATTAACAAAATGAAATATATTTCTCCTCTAGGGGATTGTGTACTAGTAGGACCACAAATATATATGTGAATCAGCTCAAGAGGTCGAGTGGGAGACTTCTCTTGCCTTGAAATGAACTCTTGACTATTTTCCAAACTGACATGACTTGGATATAGTATTCTCAGGTTTGGAGATTTTAGGCATATCTCTTACAGCATATTTTCTTTTGAGCTTAACAAGCTGATCAAAACTGATATGACGTATTGTTTTGTGCCAAATCCAACTTTCATCAGTTTAACCAAGGCAACAATTTTATTTTCCTTTTTCTAAAACATACAGATTCCCTAAAGTTATGACTTCCTATACAACAATCTTCCCTGTATTTTCATTCATTACCTTAAAACCTATTGAATGAAAAATAACATTGTTTCCTTGGTCACACATTTGACTTACACTAAATAATTTATGTTTTGGACCATCAACATACATAATATATTGTGCTTTGGTCTTTCCCTTTTTATCTTCATCTAAAATAATTGTTCCTTTTCCTCTAATTCTAGCTAAAGTATTGTTTCCAAAAGTGACATTACCACCTTTTTCTCTAGTTAAGAATTCAAACTTAATTTTATCTCTTGTCATGTGCTTGGAGAGGCCACCATCGATGTACTATTTATTTTCTTTATTGTTGGCATATAGAACTAGTCCAAATTTTTCTTCATTTTTCTTCCTCCAAAACTTGGTAAAGTCTTATTTTCTATCTTGCTTAAATATAGGCAACAACTTGCTTCCACGTTCACTTGCTTTGTGTCCAAAATTATTCCATATGTGGAACTTGATGTCATTCATTAAAGGAGAAAAATAATTTTCAACCATATCCTTTTGATATTTTTTTAATATTGTTCTTATATTTCTGTTGTATCTAAAAGGTATACAACTTACAACCTTAAGTCCAAAATTTCCACAAGAGAAACAATATCCATAAAATACATTTGGATGCCTTGGAATAAAAAAACTTACTTGTGCGAATCAATCTTTGTTTTCCAACTTGATAATATTTAGACTCATGTTGCTTCCTTTCTTCATAATAGGAATGATTCAGTTTGTACTACCTCTTCTTTACACATTTTTCATTGCTCAACTGATTGTTGTTTCCCTTGAGAGGATTTGCATAACTTGTAGCCTTTCCACTGGTTGACTTGTTGGTGCTTGATTCACCTTTGAAAGTTTTTAAACTTTCTTTTTATCCCAAAATTGTCTTGTCATATGGTGACCTTTGATTTCTCGGGATGTTATCCAGAGTTTCGGATCCATTTATGAATTTTATTTGAGTCTCAGATTTCTCTAAATATTTTCTTAAGACAACTACTTCAGCTTCTATTTTGTCACAACTATTATCCTTTTCTTTTATCTAATTTATCAATACTTCTTTTTTTCTTTTGGCTTCTTCTAGCTGGATCTTTAAGTTGACTATTTATTCACTAACCTCATTGTCTTTTTCTTTGTAGACCTGCAACTGTTCTTTTCTTAGTATGTTCTTTTTTTTCAAGTCGAGAAATTTCCTCCAGAGCACTAATGAGTTCTCCTTCCATGTCTACTACACCTTCACACTCTTCTGTGTCTTTTTTATCAGATTTACATTCCTCGAAATCCATGAGAATTTTTTCATATGAAATTATATCATGCTCATATTCTTCTTCTTCAGAGATATTGTTATCCTCCTTTGAATAAAAACTATTCCTTTTGTAAGACTTCTTAAAATCACTAGGTTTATCCTTACCTTTTCTTTCCCTTTCATATATGCTATTTATTTTGACAGGACACTTAGAAGCAAAATGACCAACTTTACCACAATGAAAAATTTTAAATGGTAACATCCCTTTATATTTCTCAGAGCCTCTCTTCAATTTTCTTACAAAGTGTTACGAGTAAAATCTCTCTATGGATAGGGGTAAAAAAAACCCGATGGAAATGACTGTAGAAATAATCTCTACTCTCAAGTATGCTATATAAACAAAAATTCTAGCAAGGCAAGATAAAATTCCTACCTCACCCAGATGTTTGATGAATTCCACCATTGAGCACTTGACCCAAAGCAATATACCTACAACTAGTCCTCAACAACCAAGCAACACAAGCATATGGTGATAATTTATGATGTTAGCACATTCAATAACATAATACATCAACATTCATAACAAATACGCCCATGGAATAATAATTCAAATATTTGCAAGATATCATTTGGACGAGAAAATAATATTTCTATTAAGATATAATCAATAGAAGTGAATAAGTTATAGAATTCCATGTCATCACGGTTCAGAACCGAGAAACTAAGTTCCTTCCACATGGGCCTCCACCAGTTCAATCCTCCACCAAAGGAAAGATCATGTAAGAGATACAATGGATTTCTCAATCAACAAGGGAAGATCTTGGGGGATGAACAATGTGTTCAGACTTAAAGGATAAAGGGATGCAGACTCAATGTGAAGTGAATAATTCCTCTAAATTAACTTTTCTCTCAAAGTTGAATTCTTTCTTCTCTTTTCCATAGCTCATTTTTGGCCCATTTATAACCTTCAAGTGGAACTGAAGAGCTGAGTCAAAACGTTTCCAGTATATGGAAGGCCAAGGATCATTGATCTTGTGTCATGACATGGAAACCTGACACCATTATTTTTGGGCACATTTCCTGATGTACGTGGGTTGTAGTGGTGCAACTTGGGTATATGCATGTTGATAGTATGCAAGGCCCATATATGTGGAAAATTTGTATTTTTGGCTCTGGGATTTACAAAAATGGATTACAAGTCTGCATAGGGAAATGGAAAAAGGCCTTCTATGCAAGATTGCATGGGTTGAGGCAAATATTGCTATAAAAAATGCCCCCTAATGTGTGAGGTTAGAGGAGTATCTGTGATGACCGAAATACATTATAAAAAACCTATAAGTGGAGTAATGGGGACCCATCTAGAAGAACTAGTTGTTCATTACAATCTGTACTGACTTTGCATACATGGTTGTCAATTTGAATTACACTGCAGATCCATGTGAAAATATTCCAAACAATTTTCCATGGCCATGGATAGGAAAACAAAAATGTGGTTACATGCCAAAGGATGTCATAGTCATGAATAAGTCCTAGTAAAACCAATCAAAATCAATCTAAAGATATCGGTATACAATGGAGTACAATCTGATCTCCCATGATCATTGAAGTCACACAGGTACTGGTCCAATGAAAAGATCACTACAGCTCAGGAAGGTTGTGGCTACATATTGAAGTATTCAAGTCTTCTACACAATCCTCCAAAGGTGCAATTCTACATCATGTGAATAAAGGAGTTGAGGTCAAACACAATGAGACTTTGTTTGGTTACCGATCATTAAGGTATAATGTTAACAATCACGAGACAACCTATCGATGATGAGAGTAGGTATCAAGGCACCGAGCACATTCTTACAAGTGTGAATAAAGGAGTCGAGATCGAACACTTGAAGAATTCATCGATCATGAGACATTGATGTATTCCCAACTATCAATGGTGAGAGAACCTTCCACTAATGACTGCAAGCCTCTAGGTACTCATAGGACTCTAGGTATCATTTCCTGAATAGATGAGATGAATTAGATGGAAGGAGACCCACTGAAAGGAGATCATTAAAGAATCTCTCATCATTCAAAACAAGGTACAAAGAAGGAGAATGATGATTTGGAGGAAATCAGACAAGGAACATGTTCATGAACCCACGACCCTGTGCATCTTTCACATGTGCCAAGTGCAAGAGGTACATGAAAAATACCCTCTGAATAGAAGCCAATGAGAAAAATTGTTGGCAAAGGTGAGGAAACCACCAATAAGGTTAATGGCATCCAAGACACTGCACAAATCCCAATGTGTGAATAGATTTCTTTCTGTTGAACACAAGGGAAACCACCCAGTTAATGACTAATGATGAAATGTCGACTATTGAGTTCAAGGCTACCTACCAATGGAGAAAGTAGAACTAGGGTACATAATAGGACTACAACTTCATGTGATTCTGAGACAAACTGAGGGTATGCCTGACATGCAAATTCAAGAGTTCTGAGGAATGGTTGACATAGGCTAATAGACATCCTTTGAAAAAGAGCATGAGACATATGGAAGACTCTGGAGGCATGGAATCAATGATGAAACCATGAGATGCATAAGGCATCAATCAATCTCTCCATATAGACTGTAAGAGTAACTAGTTGAGGGAGTAAACCCTCTATATTGATCTCTTCTTCCTAAGTCCATGCTAAACCCAAAATTATAATGATAAGTGGACTCAATAACTTTGTGCTCTGTTCAAAGGTGACACGAATGCTGCTAATATAAGATAATACTCTCTTCCCACACATCTTTTTTTTTTTCATAGTCAAATGAATGTTATGATACAGAGGAGGAAACAAGTGTTGCAAGTAAACAAAACTAGTTCCAACAATGGAACATACCTATGCTCAATGCAAGGAGGTGCATGCGGGAGATCGACACTTGGGGGAATGTTCCCTCCTAGGTGTAGGGTGCCAAGTTGAAAAGGATATAAATGAGGCTGGAATTGGCTGAGGATGCAAAACTGCTAAGGAAAATAGTTTATAACGCAAAGAGAGAACCAACTATAGGCTCAATACTACAAGAAAGGGCATGAGATGCAATCACAATTTAACGCCAAAAAATACACTTTTTCACAATATTAGTCTAATTGGTGTGAGAAAAGGGATAAAATTGTACCAAATAGATGTCCTTTCAAATCCATTTTAAGAGTGTGAAAGAGAGAATTTCACTCGGAACTATTTTCTCTTTTTGAAAACGATTCAGAAAAAAGCTTAAATCAGACTTGACTGGGAGTCCTCTAGGTATAGGTAAACATGTTTATGAGTGAGAAATGAGGCTCAACATAAAGTCATGTATTATCTATAAGGGAATCTCGGTCCTAGGAAAATAATCTCTTCATGGGCACCAAATGGAGAAGAGGATCTAACTAGGGTACCCATGTTTGGTAAGTCTCTACCATTTGATAATGACACATCTTGTAGCAGATGGAGGGTTATGTGTTGCTAAGAAATGGGTTCGTGCCTAAGGAATATGAGTTACATTTATAGGACAATGAAAATGTGAATGATGGAACATATACCTATCCTATATGCTCGGTAGCAAAAATACTTGTCTGTAGTATGAAAGGTCGACATAATGCTAACAACCACAAGAATCCCTAGTGAAAACTACAAAAACCAACTCAATCCATTGTTGTATTAGTCCATTAGGAGAAAATATGATCTAAAACTATGTAAAGTGGGTAAAAATTTCTATAAATAGTAACACGAACCAAATTTTACTATGTCATTTGACTTTTTTACTAAAATAGTGAATTTTGGACCAAATTACCTATGATCTTCAACTGGTGATTCCGGGAGCGTTGACTGACGGAATCAGAGACCGTCTAGACTAGGTAATTCCTCTTCCCCTACTCTTCCTTTCTAGTGGATTACATTTTGTATTTAAGTTTCAAATTTTAAGTTATTTAAGGTGGAAATTAGGTATTTAGGTGTACGTGGGCTACGATTCATTGGGTCACATATACTTGAGGTTATATGTGACTGTGTAAAATACAAACTGCATATACTCATCCCTATACATAACTGTGAATGTTGCAGTCTGCGTACATTTCCATAAACAAAGTTTTTGATGGTTGCTAACTCCAAAAATGATGTTTCTTTGGAAATATGGTGCTCGAATGGAGGGAAAGGGAACATGAGGTGGTAGATGTTTCTATGGAAAGAGATTCGGGGGCCCAAATGGCCTTGAAAATATGTAGTTTGTAGAATTTTGGGGCACTCAAAGGGATAAGGGATTAAGTGAGGTTGCTATAGTTGCTTGTAGATTACTAGGATCCAGATAGTGAGAAATTCAACCTTGATGGGCAACCATTAAGGATTGAAGTTGAGGATATATATTTCTTAACGGGGTTGTCACGTCGGGGTGAGGTGGTGAACCTCAAATTATGGGGAGCTAGGAGCGATATGAATATAGAAGAGCACAAATACGCTCATTGTATAGCAGGGACTGAGAAGGTCGAGAGTCAACTCCCCATTCGAGCGATAAACAATCTAATCCTCAATATTGTTGTCCTCATTTTGACCCAAATCACATGATAGGATTCATTGCACGAAGCATCGAGATCGCTTATGTTCTACTCTGTAGAGTGTTTGAGACCCACGATGTATGATTGGTGCACCTCACTATTGGATAATATGAAGAGCCAGTTGATAGAATGCAAATAGGGTGACAAGAGGAAATTTAGGTTTGCATCTATCTTGGGTAGAGTTTTCTTTGAGTAGGTTCCAGGGTTAGGACCTAGAGTTGAGATCATTCCTCAAGTACCTTGCGATCCATCCATGGCATGGTGGCATGAGGTGATGAGATGGTAGGGGGGAGGTAGGGTTCCCACACCCTACAATGATGATTTATTTTAATGGAAAAGACGACAGGTCATTGCTTTGGGTGACTAACCCTATGCATGGATCGACTTCAGAGGGGACCCTAACATGCCATTTCCACCAAGGACCACCTATGGCGACATAGGTATGTCAAAGTTTTTAAATATTTCATTTTTTTGTGTTTTTGTATAGGAAAACAAAAATATTTTTGGATGACATTTAAGTACTAACTAGACACTTGTGTTACGCACACGTAGGTCCATGACGAATAGACGGGCTTCCACGACATTTTCGAAGGCACCAGGGAGATGAGGCGGTGGGAGAAGAAATAGAGAGAGTCCTTCAAAACATGCAGGGAAATTTGTCTCATTTGATACATAGGATTCTGATGGTTTAGGTAGAGGATCTATCGGAGGCCATGCAACGAAAGGTGGTTGGTGTGCCCAGACCTTGGGTGTGACTTTTTTGGCATCTCACAAACATTGTAGTTTGTTATAATGAAACCCATATGGCACCATGGACGTGGATGTCATGGACTTTGTATTATCAGTTGTATATGTGTATTGAGGGTGTTGGCTCCAATTTTGTAATATGAACATCACATTTTTTAAATATATATAAAACATAGTTCTTCGGATTTACTTATATTACAATGTGTACATTGGTAAAAATATTTTATTTGCTTTAGTTATGTGACAAATTCTAATCTAAAACGAAATTAGCATAAGTGTCAGATACATAATTAGAACTCCTAGGTATGTGATGATAGGTAATAAAATCAAACTATCATTCTAAAAGGTGTACCCGAAGGAATCGTTGGAGTAACATAGGATTGTGCACACGGTAATTGTCATTCAACTGAGATACTACTAACTAGGAATCCAGGTGAACCTACAAAGAGAGAATACCATGTGAAATGGAATCATGCAATAGTTCTATAACGACGCCATATTCGACCACATTATTCATGGATGGCCCTATGAATACACCTCCTGAAGAAACCAGTAGACCCTTGGGTGAGTAAACCACCCAAGTAGTGGAAGCCAATTTCCATGTATGAAGACTAGCTCCATTTGCAAATCCTAAGTATACCAATGACTCCATTGACATCTGCCAACCAAGGGAAAAATCGATAAGCAAGCTAAAGAAAAAAATAAAGGGAAAAGATATATACACTAAATTACATTAGTATACAAAGATTTACGCCCAAGCTTGGGGCTCAAGTGTAATATATTTTCAAGTAGAGCCCATTCCTGGGCTCGGAGAATATGTTCCCTTCATAATCTTCTAACTCATAGGATCCTTTTTCTAAGATACGTCGCATGATATAGGGACTATGCCACATGGATTTGAAATTTCCTACCTCGGCGATTCTTTGGCTTGATCATATAAAAGGACCAAGTCACCCTTAGCATACAATGAAGGATAGAAATACTTATCATATTGGACCTTGACACATCTTTTATTCTCCTCGATAGCCATAGAGGCGTCTCGATGTTGCTCGTCGAGTCTGTCTAGGTGTACGAGGCGTTGCTTGAGATCAGAAGTGTCAAGGAGGAGAGAAACTACCAATATAAGAGAAGGGATTTCAAATTCAATAGGTAATATCGACTCCACACCATGTACTAACTAGAAAGGAGAAAATCTAGTGGTAGTATTAACCGAGGTTCAGTATGCCCAAAGTGCAGGATATAGCATAATATTCTAGTCGGTTTTTTTTTGGTTGACAATTTTCTGCAAAATGGTCTTGAGAGACTTGTTTACATCCTCTACTTGTCCATTTTCATGGGGGTAGTAAGGGGAATAATGACCATGCTTAAGCCCCATCTTGGATTCTAGCTCTTCCATCATTTTATTCTGAAAGTGACTGCCATGATCAATGACAATCTCACTCGGGATATCGAACCTGCCGATAATTTGATTGAATACAAAGAAGGAGACATTCTTCTTGTCGGATTTAATTGTAGGAATGGCCTTGAACCACTTATTAAAGTATTCTATGGCCAAAATAATGTACTAATTCCCCCCAGCCAAAGTTGGGTTGCAATCCAAAAAGTCCACCCCCCACTTGGTGAAGGGATCGACGATAATGACTGGATGGAGAGGGGTTGGATGTGAGTGCATGTTTTGAGTGAACACCTAGTAGGGGTGACACTTATTAACCACTTCAATGCAATATATAAAGATAAATGGATAGAAATAACTGGCTCGCAAAATTTTATGGGCTATCACAAGCCCTGATAGATGACCACCACAAGCCCCATTTTGGAAATCATTTAGAACTGAATCGACCTCTTTGTTATTTAAACAATGATGTAGGATATTTTTCATTCCTTCATGATATAGAGTGTCACCGACGATGAGGTAATTGTTGGCTTGGTATCGTATACGTCATCGGTCATCTCGCGAGATATGTTGAGGGAACTTCAAAGTTTGAAGATAGAGAACAATGTCTCCATACCAAGGGTCATATGATGAGACAAAGAAAATGTGTTCATCAAAAAACAAATCAACATGAATAACATCCTCATCCAATCGTGGGAAGTCAGATATTAACTTTGCAAATACTAGTGATTTTTGGATTTCGAAGAACCGAAATCCAGATTGAATTCTTGTAAAATGACAATCCATTTATTATATATTTCCCCCTATGATACACATGGTAAGGACACATTGAAATGGATTCACATCGACAACCACATTAGTCTTGCAAAGAAATATATAATGGCATAATCGTTGGACTGCGTGGACGACAACCAAATCTAGCTTTTCAACGTGAGAATATTTGAGCTCAGGACCGAATAAGTTTTGAATAAGATAGTAGATGAGGTGCTCGTAGAACTCATCATCCTCATAAACCAAAACCATACCAATCATATCTTCCGACGTGGTGATATAAAGCAAGTAATCCCTACTATAGTCAGGAGTCTTCAATAGAGGCGTCGATACCAGGTATTTCTTCAAAGCATCGAAGGATTCCTAGGCTTTCTTATCCTAGATAAAAGGGGTTTCCTTATTCAAAAGATGCATGAAAACCTTAGTAATATTTGCATAATTTACTATAAACCGACGTAAAAAGTTATCTTTCCCCTATAAAACTTGAAGTTTTATAATAGTGCATGGGGGAGGAAATTGAAGTATTTCCTCAACCTTTAATGGAACTATCATGATCCTGGTCTCAGAGACTAAAAATCCCAGAAGACATCCATACCTAATGCAAAAGATGCATTTATGAGGGTTCAACTAGATTCTATAATGAAGACATCTTTCAAAAATTAGTCGAAGCTGCTTAGGGTGATCCACTCTCTTACGAGAGTGAGAAGAAATATCATCAAGATAAACTTCGACTATATTCTTAAGATCATGGAATGCGAAGGTTATATCACATTGGAAGGTTATTCCAACATTTTTAAGGCTGAAAGGAATATTTCGGTATGCAAAAGTACCCCAAGGACAAATAAATTATGTATTATGTTGATCCTCGGGTTTAATTTGAATTTGGTTATAACCTGAAAATATGTCCATGAAAAGAAAAACCTCGCTTCTCGCACATTCGTCAAGAATTTGATCGATGAAAGGTGTCGGGAAGTTGTCTTTAGGATAGGATTTGTTCAAGTCATGAAATTCCATGCATACAAAAATGGTTCCTTGCTTCTTATTCATAGGAACGAGATTGGATACCCATTCAGTCAAGGCAACCAGGTAGATAAATCCAACATTAAGAAACTTCTCTACCTCTTCCTTAATAGCATAGGCCTTCTAGGGATTGACAACTCTAAGAAGTTGTTGAACATGCTTAGCATCTAGTTAAGTTTTAATCTCATGCTCAACAATTCGAGGGTCTATTCCTGGCATCTATTCATATGACCAAGAAAATATATCTCATAATTCCTTGAAGATCTCGGTGTAGATCAATATTTCTTCTAGTGAACAATCCACACCGATGTGTACATTTTCAATCTTTCCAGGGGTATGAGATATATCAATCATGATGGTAGGAGAGATACTCGCCATATTTCTGTTGGCATAAATTTGGTGCGTATCAAGTGGAACTAGGATGTGACCAACTATCTCCCTCAGATTAGATAAAAAGTCATGTTTGTCAATTCTAGCAAGCTCTAGGAGAAAGTAAGAGCGATGATGCATATCATCCCAAGATTTATTAGAACCATTCATGGCTTCAATGATAGCTTCATACGAGGGAAAATTATGATCGAGGCAGTCATGTGAACAAGACGATGAAGTATCCCACATGGGCTTAAGAATATGATCCTCCTCATCCATCTGCGAGATAATAGGATCGATATCAATGGAAGAGTCAAGAAAAACTTGATATGATATCTCTGCTGCCAATAGTGGCATGGCCATTCCAGCATGTGACTAAACTTCACATGAAATAGTCGAGGAAGGCAGGGTCCAAGGATCGTTAAAATAGGAATTGTGGAAAGGAACAGACCTCTCTGACAAAATGGGCCTACTAGACATGGCATAAACATGGTGAATTGATGCCATGAATTTGAAGGTACCCATAAGGGAGGAATAAATTCCAACACTAATATTCTCAGTTGTCGGCCGAGAATTGTTAACCATGGGGATCGATAGTCCAATAGATGCATTGGGGCTAGCATATGCAAAGGACAACTGATCAATGGTCATGATCTTCCCATCATGAGGGAAACAAAGAGTGATAAAGATAGATGATACAATGAAATTCATAGCATAAGTCCAATTGCGTCCTAGTAACAAGTTATTATCAAGGGGCACATCAACCACCTCGACATCCACCTCCATCATCTTCCCACCTAACTCGATCAAAAAGACAGGAAGAATACCCTGAGGGTGGAAGGAACAATCGTCAAAAGAATTCAACATGGTTGGAGATTGAGAAAGAGTTGGAGAGCCAAGATCTTTCCAACAGATCAAGGACATTACACATGTTGCAGCGCCTTCATCAACAACCACACATTTGATGGCATACTTTGAGTAACCCACGTGGATTTGGAATGCCACATGGTAAGGCAAGCAATGCTTCACATCCATGATGTCAAACTTGATAAATTTCAAGTCACTAGGGTCTAGAGCTCATAATGTAGATAGTAAGGCATTCCTCTATGAGGGACACATCAAAATTACCTCCAGGGCCGACATCGTACAAGGGGTTTGACCTAGGTCCTAAACAATAGAGTAATTTTAGGTGCCTCTGGAATTTGGATTATGAGTAGAGCACTTGATTAATCCTTTTGGAATACAAAGCAGTGGCTCTAGTTTTTTGATCTGCAAAGGCGCCTCTGGAAGAGGAGAATATTCTAGACCAGGTACAGTTTGCGAAGAACTGTAATCACGAGATCGAGTGGCTACATTAACCTGAGAATTGACCATATTGATGCAAAAACAATCTTCATCTTATGTCTGTGGGTTTCGACTCCCACCGACCACATTTTCGGCATTTGAGGATCTCGAGGCCATGTGTTGGTTATGTGGAAAAGGATTCATCTGCACAATGGGTGATAGAGATAAGAGCCTCAAAGATTCTACAAGTTTGGGGCATAAATGAGTAATATGATTGTCTATACAAATCTTACAGGGAAATTTCACCTTACACCTTTCTTTATTTCCCTCACAAACATTATTATCTGTACTCTCATTATTACCATTGTCCTTAGGTTCATTATTATTTTTCCCACCCTCACAATTATTATTATTTCCTTTCTTCTTATTCCCACCTGGTTATTGGTTACCATTTGGGTCGGTTGACGATTGCATGGAATGTACATATGCCGACTGAGTGGGATTGGAAGACACATATGAAGTCTCTCAAATGGATTATCACATACAAAGACAACTCTCTCAAATGGATTATCACCGAGTCTGCATATTTCACATTGGTGGAGCCTACAATGCAGTCGACATGATGTCTAGGCTTTTGTCTAGGGTCATAATTTGACCTCGGTGCATCCAAAAGAATCTCGTATAATATCCCAGACTGAGCGTATATAATATCTAACTGCTGGGATTTGAAGATTTCTTCTTCCTCAGATGTAACCTTGGATGCAGAAACATCCTTCGAAATATGAGGCTACAAGGACTTAAGGAACCATTCTATCAAGAAGTCCAGGGGTATGCAGGTCTTGATCAACCTCTTTCTTCTACGCCACTCTTGGATATGAGTTGAGATATGAGTGTCTTTGTCCTGGCGTAAGGTCGATAGAAGTTCTAGAACAACATCGTAATGAACCAACAATTGGAAGTGGTTAAGGAAGATTAGCACCATCTGACTAAAGGTCCCGTATGCCCCCTTAGGTAGCTCGATACACCATTTCACGACAACCCCTATGAGTGTGCATTGAAATAATCTTAACTGAATGGAATCATCATTAAGGGAATTCAAATAGCACCATAGGTGAAAGGTGGTAACGTGATCACGAGGATCCTCACCATTCTTACCTTCGAATTTTGGGATATCCAAAGGAATATTTGTGGGAACGAGGGGCCATGTAGGATCATTACACATAGGGTTGTTCATTAGCTTAGAAAAGTTTGACAGGTTGAGCATGGCCAGAAAAGGGAGATGGGGTTGCAACATCTGGCCCCAAGCTCTTTGGAAATATTATGTTTTTGGAATTGCAGCCAATCTAGGGTTTTGGTAAGAACCATGGCCCTGTCCAATATTGTAATACCCTCCTCCAAGTTGATTCATAAGAGGTTGGTTGGGCACCATTCTAGAAGGAATGTTTTGATGGGGGTTATAAAAACTTACCCCAGCGGGGGTGGCTCTGGGTTGGGATTTTCCCAAGGTGTGAAATTGACCTCCTCTGGGTGTGAATCTGGAGGATAAAGGTGGATTCTTATTGCCAAATGTGTTGGTCAAAATCGACACAGAGGAGGTGGGTGTAAACGATAAACCATAAGCAATAGCTTGTCCACCAGGTTGGTTACTCAATCCAGAGGTAACTAGATTAGACCCGGGGTTAAAAGAAGGAATGCATCCTACGGTAGGATTCATTTAAGGGGCTTGAGAGCCACCAAATGAGAATGAAGTATAAGGAGGAGTTGTGGCCCCAAGTCTAATGCTATCATTAGGGCCAACAACTGGGATGGAGTTTGAAAATTGCGAAATAAAGTTAGGCATACCATAGGAAAAAGGACTAGAGGCCATTGGGATGGAATGAACATTATAGCCCAGTGAGTTACCAAGAGGCCGAAATGGGTTTGTAGAAATAGGTTGAGTATTCACTATAGGATGGGAAACAATGATGATAGGTTCCCCCGACACTACAACCATTGTGGTTGAAGGAGTTGAAGGAGTACCATTGACTATAGTAGTGTTGGCAACCATTTTGCAATTTTATCTTTTCCTTACAAGATGCCTACACAAAGGGTTTTGAACCCTCAATACTCATCGCAATTCCTTAAAACAAAATGACACTATTATCTTGCGCATTCACACACTTGCCTTTCGTTTTTGTTTCCACGACTGCAAGCGTGAAAACCTTGAATTGGAAGTCATTTCGATGACGTTAAAATCATCTTTGGATTGTTACGAATACTCTTGTTCATGTGGTCATTTCACCTCTAACTCAATAATGGTAATACAGTTCGAAAAACACCAAACCTTTATTCACTTTGCATTTTTCTTAATATGGTTTCAATTTATAAGTTCGTGATGCAATGATTTTTGGTGTTTTTGATCAAATTCCTTGGTGTAATGGTTTCATAGAATGCATTAACGTTGTGATTAAGTCCTTGGTTCAATGTTTGATATATAGTGGTTCTTTTCAAATCATATAAATGTTGTTGTTGATTTAAACATTTGGATCGAAGTTTTGGTTATGCAATTATGTGGTAATCCATTTGACTGTTGGTTTACAATGCTTGGGATTGTGATTTGAATGATGTTATTACCAAGGTACCATCGATTGTACATGATAGTTTTGCATGGTTTCAACTTACTCCGTCACCCTCACACGCATAAGCATTAACTTATGCCTTGCATTTCGTGCTGCCTCTGCTTGTTTTAGGGAAGCTGCAGGAAAATGATGCTGTGTCTACCCTGTCAAACCCTCACCAATCACCCTGTTGATCGTGTGCTCTATGATATGGCTCCTGTAGTTTAAATTGAACCCCATGGTGTCCAGAATTTGTTATGTGCCAGAGGAGACTGCTCAGGCTAACCCCGTAATTGCCTCCCAGAGACACATTTTTTCGTGAGCGATTCTGGGCAAACGGTTTCGAATCGGATCAAAACCTTGAAAACCCAGAACCGAAATTTTCCCCTTTACCTTAATCGCGAGCGGTTTCGTCAGAAATTGGGTCTTTACAGAGATATGGCTCATTCTTTAGAGGTCAAATCTCATATCTTATCCGTGGCTGAAAGGTGCATTTTGGTCTGTGTGCATTTGCTGGAATGTTTATTACCTCTCCAAGCCTGTGTCTCATAACCCCTTTCACCCGTCTAGCCTTATGCCTCAGCCTTATTTGAACCCTTTATCAATCCAAATATTTATAAAGCCGTCTGTCAGCAAGTTAAAAGACAACAGGCTCTGTTCTCTTTAAAATGTTGAGGCAGCCACTGCCATTGTTAATTCCAAATTATCCTCACCGAATCGTATCCCTACAGCTAAGGTATGCTATTTCAACATTGATTTGAGAATGATTTGGTTTGTTTTTGAATTAGCATGAACGATTTTGTTTTCTCTGAATTAGTATAAAAGATTTGTTTGGTAAATCGAATATAGTTCTATTTTGATTGAATTGATTCAAAAACGATTATGTTTGTTTTGAATTAGAAAAGACGATTTTGTTTGCTTTAGTAATAAAGGAGTTGTTTGATAGATTGCATACATTTCTGTTACCATTGGATTAATTTAATACGATTTTGTTTGTAAACATGACTAGCTACAGAATCGTGAGATTTTGTTAGCTAGTCATAAAATTCTAATTTATGTTGATTTTACAATCAAACACTATCCAAAATTGTTTATTCTTGTCCATCTACATGTACACACAAATTTCAATGGGAATTGGATCGATTATGGCAATTTTAGAACATGCTTTTGTTACACAGTTTTTGGATTAGATTGTTAGTCTTAGGCAGAAATAGGAATCTGGGAGATTGTTCCCATATCTTTTGCAAACAGTTTTTGATATTTTCCACAAGGATTGTTTTATCCTGTGGCCTTTATATACTTGTTATTTTTTGTAAACAAGGAATCACTGTTGGGAGAACAGAAACTATAGACTTATGATTATACAGACTCGAATAGAAGTGGATTTGTTGTATGGCTTTAGCTTCAATTTAAGTTACTTTTGTTCAAGTTTTGTGCATAACAATTTGTAATCAAATTATTGACTACTTTAGATATCGAGATTTGTTACAGGTTGATGCGTTATGATTTAAATTATGTCCATATTTGATGTATCTCATTTTACTCACAGCAATTACTTGGTTTGAATTTAATGAATCGAAGGTTTATTTTCTTTGTTAAATGAACAACTATGTACAAATCTTTGCAGAGGGATTTATCTCAATGTGATTGTTTGTAAATTATAAAATTGTTGTTGCCGTATCCTTTATTTGTTCTGTCGTTAGCAATTATGAAGCGTTGTTTCTTTGTGTTTACACGAAGTATTGGAGGATCTGATGCGGGTTTACCTCATCAAACAATGATCGTATATGCTTATGCACAGGACAAATAGGAGGCGATAATTTCAGGTTAGTCTGTTATTTTATTTTAATAGTTTAATTAATATAAGGATTCACTGCAGTTTAGACAGATATATAATATAGATTGTTGTTTTTATTACTTAGTTAGATTGCTATCATTTCATTTCTTAGCATAGATTACTATTCTTATTGCTTATTTAGATAACTATTGTTTAGTTCTTTTTCATAAAAATTATAAAAATCCAAAAACAATAGTTTCACTGTCATAAGACAATTTACAAATGATTTTGCAAATTTTGATTGAAATTTGTATTTTGTAAATATTGTACATATATAATCGAGATTTAATTGTATTGATAGATGAACAGTTAATAAGTAGAATTATTGTTTTATAATATTAGTTAGTAATCCGTATATATATATTAGATTGTATATGGGTTGCAGTAGCTGTTTTTCACTTAGATTAGTTTCTTTAGTTTAGTTATTTCACTTTCCTAGGACTTAGATTGGCTAACGAAGCCGCTAACCCCGTCGGAGTGGATTATTCCAAACGGCTTGGGTTATTTAGACAATGTCGGACCGGATCCACCCCTCCAGTTGACGAGCGGTCAATTTCGCTCGTCAACAAATGGCGCTAGAAGGAGGGCCTGAAAATTACTAATGGCACAAGGTAGTCATAAGACTCCTCCACCACCCAACCACTCACCTATAGTGACAAGAATTCATTCAAATGACAACATCATCCCTCGAACAACAACCACATCAAACGATGATCTACGAATCACAGTTGAACCAGTACGTGACGTACAGGAGATTGTCCAACAATCTCTCATAAGAACTCATAGTGCCTTCGCCCATTTAAGTCAACCAACTTGACCTTTGTACCAACCATTAGATTTCTATGATATCAGAGAACAACTCGGAGGCACTAACCTCACTTTAAATCTTATAGATCCGATCCTCACTCCTTCCGCAGGAGGATCTGGAATACCACCCTCACCACCTCCATCATCCCCTTCTTCTTCGGGGGAAGATTCTTCTGACGAAGGCAGTTCCTCTTCTCAGCCTTCCACACCAACTACACCAATGGCCAACCAGAACAATCCTGCCAGACCCTGGCTCGACCAAGATGCAGTAGTCATACCTGGGCCTCAACATCCCTTACCCAAACATCCGGATAAGTGGCTTCCCAAGTTTGACCCTGACTCTAAACAGGTCGTCGAAGATCACATTAAAATTTTTATGTTAGCCATTAGACTCCGTAATGTCGAGCATGAAGACATAGTCTGTAGGTTGTTCCCCTATAATTTCAAGGGCAATGCCTCTACTTGGTACTTTGCCCAGCAGACCCATACCATCGTGTCATGGGAGAAGTTTGAATCCTGCTTTCTTGAGAATTTTGGGGACGATAAGTCCCCAGAAGTTCTAGTCATGGAGCTTTCTAGTTTAAGAATGAACCCCAAAGAGAAAATCAATGACTTTAACCAAATATTCTTAACAATTAAAAACCGAATCCGTACAGATTCGATGCCTAATGAGAATCTTATCATAGCATACTATACTAAAGCCTTGCATCAAAGTATATCCATTTGGGTAAAGCAATCTAAGAAAGCCACGTTGTTAGAGGCCTTCGAAGAGGCCAATCAGATTGAAAAAGACATCCTTAGTTTAAAAGACACTACTAGCAATGATACAGAGACTAGTTCATCTTCCAAAAATAAAATCGAAATCCTCCCTAGACCTGCTCAAAATAAAACACAACCTGAAAGCTCAGATTTAGAAAACTTAACAAAATTTGTTCAAAAACTATCAAATCAAGTTATAGATTTGAAAAGGACAACCGAAGAAGCTTCTTCGAGCAAAGGGCCTTACAAACCCCAGTTTAGGAAGCCTTTTCCCACCAACCAACCTAATACAAACACCGAGGGCCTTAATCTAGAAAGCCTGCAATTCGCCATTCAAACAATTCTAGAAGCCCAGGATAACTTGATGCCCCTTGAGATCTGTGAGGAAGTAGTTGAACAAGAGACAGTTGAAGAAGAAGAATCTTCTCTGAACATTTTTGGACATTTCTCGGATAACATCTTTCAAGCTAATTTCGAGACAGTACATCCCTACAATACTAGGAGTAAGACAACAAACAAACCTTCTTCTGAAAACACTACGACTTTGCTCCCAAAACAGTCTAAACCCGCTGAGGCTAAACAGAGTTATGTAAACCCAAACTTAGATTATGATTTAGTTGAATATCTGAAAAAGTTAAGGGCTAACATTTATGTTTATGAATTACTAAAATTTCCATTTCTACTACAAAAAATGTTACAGAATATCGCAGAGAATAGCAAAAACAGTAATCCAAGCAATGGCAAAGTTGTTCAGAACAACACAAAAGTCCCTCAGAAGCATTCCACTAAGAACAATTCCAATCCTCACGAGAAGGGAGGCCTTCTTGTAAATAATGTAACAAATGTAGATAAATTAGCTTTAGAGGCTGCGAGTAAAAAGCCACAAGCTTCCACTATTAGTACTCACAAAAATGTACCTCCATTTTTGTTAACTTTTGAAATATTTAATAGGAACGTGCACAATTGTTTGGTATATTCAGGAGCATCATCCAATGTAATGCCATGGTCTGTGTGTCAGAAGATTAATGCTGAAGTTGAACCATCCACCTTAAAAATCATCCAACTTGATCGAACTAGTGTTAAAGTTGTAGGCGAATTAAGGAATGTGCTTATAATATTATCGTCTAACCCCAAAGTCCATGAAGTGATTGATATTATTGTTGTGGATATTCCAAAATTTTATGGTTTGTTTTTAAGCAGAGACTGGTCAAAGCAGCTACACGGCTATTTCACGACAGGTTGGTCTCACCTGTGGCTGCCCGAGGACGGGAAGCCCAACAAGATCAAGGTAAATCGTGAACGCTACCTAAAGCTCATAGTCACATATTTAAATGATCCCAATGAACCATTTATACCTTCTGCCGATTCACCCGAAATACAAGGGATGGATACCTTTTTTGGCAATTTCATGGCCGAGATTTCCGCTATCATCAATTCAGAACAACAGTCCGAGATTGTAGCATATATGCAGCCAGCAGTTTCTACACAATGGTCTCAAGCACCCGATAAAAATCAAATATGGTCTCTTTACTTTGACGGGTCAAAGTCCAAAGAAGGAGCCGGTGCGGGTTGTGTTATTATTGATCCAGCAGGTAACAAAACCCTGATTGCGTGCAGGTTAGAATTTGAATGTACTAATAACACAACAGAATATGAGGCTTTATTGCAGGGCCTCAGAAAAGCATTAGATATGAACATTCAAAATTTGACTATCTTTGGCGATTCAGAAATTGTGGTTAGACAGGTAAGAGATTCTATCCACTGTCTGTCTCCGCATCTTAAAATCTACCAATCTGAGGTATGGAATTTAATGAATAAGTTTTCTACTTTCAACATAAATTCTATTCCTAGATTGAATAATTCTGAAGTTGCTTTATTAGCTAACGTAGCTTCCAAACTATTCCTTGCAGAAGGCTTGTCCCCGAATGTATTCTCCGTTGAATTGTTGTTCAGGCCATCCGTTCCCGACAACATCACGAATTGGAGAGTCTTCGAGGACGATCAACAAATTATTAGTTTCCTGCATATGGAAGAAACTTTCCAAGGCGCGGTGATCGATGAATGCACTCATGATGACAATCTGTGCGATTTCACGGTAATACCAAATCCGAGATCTCCTGAATCTTCATCGAACATGGTAAATTCGATCCCTAAATCTGTAGTTAGATTAGAAAAATTTTACAATCTTCAAGACAAATTCAAAAAATCGGTCAACTGTAAAACAAATAGTTCCTCTAAATATCGTATGAAAAAGTAAACTTGGGAACTAATGACAATCCACAGTGCATTAATTTAGGGGTGGGGTGTTCTGAACAAGAGAAAGCTTCATTTATTAAATTGTTTAAGGAATTCAAATATGTTTTTGCATGGACGTATGACGACTTTAAAACTTTTGACCCTAACATCATACAACACGTCATTCCTATGAAACCCCAAACCTTGCCGTTTCAACAAAAGTTAAGAAAAATGCACCCTAAGCTCAAACCGACCGTCATAAAAGAATTAAATAAACTCCTGAATGCTAAGATAATTTTCCCAGTTAGGCACATGCAATGGGTTTCTAACCTTGTCCCTGTCCGGAAGAAGAGTGGTGAAATCCGACTATGAGTCAATTTTCAAAACCTTAATCGAGCGTCTGATAAAGAGTCAAGACAACTACCCTATCCCACCCATGGAACAGATCCTTCAACATGTATCTGATTCTGAAAGACTATCCTTATTGGATGGCTTTTTAGGATATAACCAAGTCCTGATGTCTCCTCCAGACCAACTTCAAACTACCTTCTGCACTCCATGGGGCACCTACGCTTATAAGAAAATGCCCTTTGGACTCATTAATGCCGGTGCCATTTTCGAGAGAGCGATGGACATCGCTTTCCAAGGCTTAATCAATCAATCTGTTGTAGTTTACCTAGATGATGTTACTGTATTTTCAAAAAACAAAACTGATCATCTAGCTCATTTAAGAGTCGTTCTACAACGATGTTGTAAGTATGGCATTTCCTTGAATCCTAAAAAATCTATCTTCATAGTAGAACAAGGTAAGCTCTTAGGATTTATTGTGTCAAGCAAAGGGATGATTATTGACCCTAAAAGGACTCAAGTCATCTCGAAAATCCCCCCTCCCTCATTCAAAAAGTCTATGCAGTCTTTCTTAGGCCAGATAAATTTTGTCAGGAGATTCGTCCCCAATTTCTCTGAAATGGTGAGAACTTTACAAAATTTTATTAAGAAAGACGCACAATATCATTGGGGACCCTTGGAAAACCAAGCTTTTAATTCAATAAAAAATTCCATAATAGACGCTCCTTCTCTCATGAGCCCCGAATTTTGACAAGACTTCACGCTCTACACTTTTTCTTCTGACTGCTCCCACGTTGTTGTCCTAACTCAGAAGAACAATGAAAACAATGAAGTACACATTTCCTTTATGATTTTTGCTTTCAAAGGAGCGAAACTTAATTACCCAACGATAGATCATCAAGCCTATGCTATTTTTAAAGCAGTCAATCACTTCCGATCTTAACTTCTGAAATCTAGAACAAAAATTATTGTCCCTTACCCAGCCGTCAGAAATCTGTTAGTGTAGAAAGAACTAGGGGAAAAGAGGGTGAACTGGGTTACCTCCTTACAAGAGTATGACATAAAAATCACCCCAGCTCAAATAGTGAGAGGCCAAGGGTTATGCAAGTTAGTTGCTGACTCAGCAATAGGACAACATGAAGAAAATGATATGTCAAACTCAGGACAACACAATCAAAATTCAATCTGTTGTGCACAAAACTTTGTCAGTCCCTGGTATGATGATATAAAATTATGTCTTGAACATGGGTCAGCCCCTCATCACCTGGATCCTACCAAAATAAGATCGTTAAGGTTAAAATATGCCTCATTTCAGTTGATTAATGGTATTCTGTTTCGTCAAAATTTTGTTGGAGTACTAATGCGTTGTCTTGATAATGATGAAGCAGAAAAGGTCTTACTGGAATTGCACGCAGGAGAAGCTGGTGGGAATTTTGGTGGGGATACCACTGCCCATAAATTTTTAAGAGATGGTTATTACTGGCCCACACATTTTAGAGATGCTCATGCCTTGTGTCGCAAGTGTATTATTTGTCAAAAAGCATCTGGGCGGATAGAGAAACCAGCCTTTCCTTTGCAGCCTGTTTCAGTAGACTCCCCTTTTCAACAGTGGAGTCTTGATATTATAGGTCCAATCAATCCAACATCCTCACAACAACATAATTTTATCATAACAACCATAGATTATTTCACCAGGTGGTCTGAAGCTGTCGCATTAAGAACTATGAATACCGGTCAGGTAATTGTCTTTTTAAATTCAAATATTATTACTCGTTTTGGTATCCCTGACTGTTTAGTATTCGATAATGCTTCTTATTTTTCGTCTCTTGAGATGAGAAAGTTCGCTCTAGAAAAAGGAATTAAATTGAAGTTCTCTGCCAGCTACTACCCCTAGGGAAATGGATTGGAAGAATCAACAAATAAGAATCTCATTAAAATCATCAAGAGAATGGTATCTGAAAATCAAAAAAATTGGCATAATGCACTGTTAAACGCAATCTAGGCTGATAGAGTAACACCGAAAACTACTATAGGTAACTCTCCCTTCTTTCTCGTCTATGGCAGAGAACCAATTATACCACCACATACTCTTCTTCCCTCACTACAGCTATCACAAAAAATACAAGAAGAAGACTGCCCCCCTTTGGAGAATCGAATTAATGCTTTAATGAAACTAGAAGAGGTAAGGGCTCAAGCTAAACGTAAGTTAGATCAGCATCAACTAGTGGTCAAAACCTGGTTTGTTCCCAACTCTGCCTCTGATAGGAACTTTAAAGTAGGTGACCTTATCTTGAAATGGGACAAACCACATGAGGGAAAGGGAGAGCATATGAAGTTTTAGAACTTATGGCTAGGACTGTTTTTAATTGCTGAGAAATTGGGTCCCAGCTCTTTCCGATTACAAAGTCTAGAGGGACAGCCAGACACCTATCCGGTGAATGGCCAAGCTCTGAAAAGATATTTCTCTTGATGACAACCCTGTGTATACTGTGTAAATATTTTTCTTTTGTTTACTTTTCTTTTGCTGTTTTGGTTTTAATTTTTACCTTACACTTATCAGTTTTTGCTTTTGGAAATACACATACCTACATTATGACCTATTCTAACAAAGAAAACAAAAAATTCTTTCTCTTAAATGACTGCTGAAAATTTGTCTAAACATCAATTTTGATATGCTTCTGAAATTTATAGCCATGTTGTGGAAAGACTATTGTTTGAAAGAAGTTTTTTGATTTCAATCTGTAAGTGAAGCCTATTACGATCATCCATTATCTCCTTATGTTGTCCCTATTCCTAAAGGGAATACCTCAGAAGATGTCTCCCTTCTTGCGAAGGTCGGTTTTGTAAATAAACCATCTCTGAATCTTAATGAAGGACAGTTTAAAAAATTCTTTCAAGGTCTGTAAAAATATGTCTAAAATATCATAATTTTCAGCATCACCTCGCTCAATTAAATATCTTTAAAAACTAAACAAATCATTAAAAGAGCTATGGGATGTGCTTGTAAACCCGTCGGGATACTAAACAGGTCTTCTGGCAGCGGGTAAATGCATGCATGATGCCAAGACAACTTCGTCGGGGTACTGAACAGGCCCGCTGGTAGCGAAGCAATGTCGGGTATATGAAAATTTCCAAGTATGGAATCTCTTGACCTTAAAATGTCCTTTATTCTGATCTGGAACTTCTTGGCAGGATACGGATATCAGAGTGGGTTAAATGGCAACCCTGTCGAGGCTATGGACGCCTGTTGGCAGCAATGGCTCTGTCAATAGTATTGAAGATTTTATCCTTAATATTGTGACTCACTTTTATTGAGACTGTTATCAGTTTTCATCTTTTAAAATAACCAGCTGGAATTTTTATGATTGATGACGATGTTTAAACAATTTTCTGGTTGTTTTTGAGCTAGAATTATTCTCATTGTCTTAATCTAGAATTGTTTGTTTGGTAGAGATAACTGCTTCTACCAGTGTTTCTCCATTGTTGGCAGCCATTTTGCAATTTTATCTTTTCCTTACAATCTGCCTACACAAAGGGTTTTGAACCCTCAATACTCGTCACAATTCTTTAAAACAAAACGACGCTATTATCTTGCACATTCACACACTTGCCTTTCGTTTTCATTTTCACGACTGCAAGCGTGAAAACCTTGAATTGGAAGTCACATCGATGATGTTAAAATAATCTTTGGATTGTTACAAATACTCTTGTTCATGTGGTCATTTCACCTCTGACTCAATAATGGTCATACAGTTGGCAAAACACCAAACCTTTATTCACTTTGCATTTTGGTTAATATGGTTTCAATTTATAAGTTCGTGATGCAATGATTTTTTGTGTTTTTGATCAAATTCCTTGGTGTAATGGTTTCATAGAATGCATTAACGTTGTGATTAAGTCCTTGGTGCAATGTTCGATATATAGTGGTTCTTTTCAAGTCATATAAATGATGTTGTTGATTTAAACATTTGGATCAAAGTTTTGGTTATGCGATTATGTGGTAATCCATTTGACTGTTGGTTTACAATGCTTTGGATTGTGATTTGAATGATGTTATTACCAAGGTGTCTTCGATTGTACATAATAGTTTTGCATGGTTTCAACTTACTCCGTCACCCTCACACGCATAAGCATTAACTTCTGCCTTGCATTTCGAGTTGCCTGTGCTTGTTTTGGGGAAGCTGCGGGAAAATGATGTTGTGTCTACCCTGTCAAACCCTCACCGATCACCCTATTGACCATGTCCTCTCTGCTATGGCTCCCGTAGTGTAACTTGAACTCCAGACTCTGTTATGTGCCAGAGGAGACTACTCAGGCTAACCCCATAATTGCCTCCCAGAGACACGTTTTTGCGTGAGCGATTATGGGCAAATGGTTTTGAATCCGATCAAACCCTTGAAAACCCAGAACCGAAATTATCCTCTTTACCTTCAATGCAGGCAGTTTCCTCAGAAACTGGGTCTTTACAGGGCTATGGATCATCCTTTAGAGGTCAAATCTCAGATCTTCTCCGTGGCTGAAAGGTGCGTTTTGGTTTGTGTGCAGTTGCTGGAACGTTTATTACCTCTCCAAGCCTATGTCTCAAAACCCCTTTCACCCATCCATCCTTGTGCCTCAGCCTTCTGTGAACCCTTGATCAATCCAAATATTTATCAATCCGTCTATCAGCAAGTTAAAACACAACAGGCTATGTTCTCTTTAAAATGTTGAGGCAGCCACTGCCATTGTTAATTCCAAATTATCCTGACCGAATCGTATCCCTACAGCCAAGGTATGTTATTTCAACATTGATTTTAGAATGATTTGGTTTGTTTTTGAATTAGCATGAACGATTTTGTTTTCTCTGAATTAGTATAAAACATTTGTTTGGTAAATCGAATATAGTTATGTTTTGATTGAATTGATTCAAAAACGATTCTGTTTGTTTTGAATTAGAAAAAACGATTTTGTTTTCTTTAGTAATAAAGGAGTTGTTTGATAGATCACATACATTCTGTTACCATTGGATTAATTTAATACGATTTTGTTTGTAAATATGACCAGCTACAGAATCGTGAGATTCTGTTAGCTAGTCATAAAATTCTATTTTTTGTTGATTTTACAATCAAACACTATCTAAAATGGTTTATTCTTGTCCATCTACAGGTACACACGAATTTCAATGGGAATTGGATCGATTATGGAAATTTTAGAACATGATTTTGTTACACAGTTTTGGGATTAGATTGTTAGTCTTAGGCATAAATAGGAATCTGGGAGATTGTTCCCATATCTTTTGCAAACAGTTTTTGATATTTTCCACATGGATTGTTTTATCCTGTGGCCTTTATATACTTGTTATTTTTTGTAAACAAGGAATCATTGTTGGGAGAATAGAGACTATGGACTTATGATTATACAGACTTGAATAGAAGTGGAGTTGTTGTATGGCTTTAGCTTCAATTTATTTTACTTTTGTTAAAGTTTTGTGCATAACAATTTGTAATCAAATTATTGACTACTTTAGATATCGAGATTTGTTACAGGTTGATGCGTTATGATTTAAATTCTGTCCATATTTGATGTATCTCATTTTACTCACAACAATTACTCTGTTTGAATTTAGTGAATAGAAGGTTTATCTTCTTTGTTAAATGAACAACTATGTACAAATCTTTGCAGAGGGATTTATCTCGATGTGATTGTTTGTAAATTATAAAATTGTTGTTGCCATATCCTTTATCTGTTCTGTTGTTAGCAATTCTGAAGCATTGTTGCTTCGTGTTTACGCGAAGTATTGGAGGATATGATGTGGGTTTACCTCATCAAACAATGAACGAAGATGCTTATGCACAGGACAAATAGGAGGCGATAATTTTAGGTTAGTGTGTTATTTTATTTTAATAGTTTAATTAATATAAGGATTCACTACAGTTTAGACACATATATAATATAGATTGTTGTTTTTATTACTTAGTTAGATTTCTATCATTTCATTTCTTAGCACAGATTACTATTCTTATTGCTTAGTTAGATAGTTGTTGTTTAGTTCTTTTTCATAAAAAATATAAAAATCCAAAAACAATAGTTTCGCTGTCATAAGACAATTTACAAATGATTTTGCAAATTTGGATTAAAATTTGTATTCTATAAATACTGTACATATATAATAAAGATTTAATTGTATTGATAATTGAACATTTAATAAGTAGAATTATTGTTTTATGATATTAGTTAGTAAGCCGTATATATATATTAGATTTGTATATAGGTTGCAGTAGTTGTTTTTTACTTAGATTAGTTTCTTTAGCTCAGTGTTTTCACTTTCCTAGGACTTAGATCGGCTAACGAAGCCGCTAAACCCGTCAAAGTGGATTATTCCAAATGTATTGGGTTATTTAGACAACCCCAGACCGGATCCACCCCTCCAGTTGACGAGCGGTCTATTTTTCCCATCAACAAATGGCGCTAAAAGGAGGGCCTACAAATTATTAATGGCACAAGGCGGTCGTAAGACTCCTCCACCACCCAACCGCTCACCTATAGTGACAAGAAGTCATTCAAATGACAACATCGTCCCTCAAACAACAACCACATCAAACGACGATCTACGGATCACAGTTGAACCAGTAACCCCAAATCCTATAGGTGGTGATGTATAGGAGATTGTCCGACAATCTCTCATAAAAACTCATAGTGACTTCGCCCGTTTAAGGCAACCAAATTGACCTTTGGACCAACCATTAGATTTCTCTGATATCAGAGAACAACTCGGAGGCACTAACCTCATTTTAAATCCTACAGATCTGATCCTCATTCCTACCGTAGGAGGATTTGGAATACCACCATCACCACCTCCATCATCCCCTTCTTCTTTGGGGGAAGATTCTTCTGACAAAATAAGTTCCTCTTCTTAGCCTTCCACACCGCCTACACCAATGGAAAACTAGAACAATCCTGCCAGACCCTGGCTCGACCAAGATGCAGTAGTCATACCTGGGCCTCAACATCCCTTACCCAAACATCCAGAGAAGTGGCTTCCCAAGTTTGACCCTGACTCTAAACAGGTCACCAAAGATCACATTAAAAAGTTTATGTTAGCCATTAGACTTTGTAATGTTGAGCATGAAGATGTAGTCTGTAGGTTGTTCCCCTATACTTTCGAGGGCAATGCCTCTACTTGGTACTTTTCCTGGCAACCCCATACCATCGTGTCGTGGGAGAAGTTTTAATCCTTCTTTCTTGAGAAGTTTGGGGATGATAAGTCCCCAAAAGTTCTAGTCATGGAGCTTTCTAGTTTAAGAATGAACCCCAAAGATAAAATCAAAGACTTTAACCAAAGATTCTTAACACTAAACAACTGAATCCCTACAGATTTGATGCCTGCTGAGAATCTTATCATAGCATACTATACTAAATCCTTACATCAAAGTATAGCCATTTGGGTAAAGTGATTTAGGAAATCCACATTGTTAGAGGCCTTCAAAGAGGCCAGTCAGATTGAAAAAGACATCCTTAGT
Organism: Picea mariana; assembly: GCA_032191745.1. NCBI lineage: Eukaryota > Viridiplantae > Streptophyta > Pinopsida > Pinales > Pinaceae > Picea > Picea mariana. Next base: position 69,679 of record JASDQU010011614.1, on the reverse strand, counting down.
TTAAAAGACACTACTAGCAACAATACAGAGACTAGTTCATCTTCCAAAAAGAAAATCGAATCCTCCCTAGACCTGCTCAAAATAAAACACAACCTGAAAGCTCAGATTTAGAAAACTTAACAAAAGTCATTCAAAAACTGTCAAATCAAGTTATAGATTTAAAAAGGATGACCGAAGAAGATTCTTCAAGAAAAGGGCCTTACAAACCCTCGTTTAGGAAGCCTTTTCCCATCAACTGACCCAATACAAACACCGAGGGACTAAATCTATAAAGCCTGCAATTTGCCATTCAAACAATTCTAGAAGCCCAGGATAACTTGATGCCCCCTAAGATCCCTAAGGAAGTAGTTGAACAAGAGAAAGTTGAAGAAGAAGAATCTTCTCTGAACATTTTTGGACATTTCTCGGATAGCATCTTTCAAGCTAATTTCAAGACAGTACATCCCTACAATACTAGGAGTAAGACAACAAACAAACCTTCTTCTGAAAACACTACGACTTTGCTCCCAAAACAGTCTAAACCAACTGAGGCTAAACAGAGTCATGTAAACCCAAAATTAGATTATGATTTAGTTGAAGATCTGAAAAATTTAAGGGCTAACATTTATGTTTATGAATTACTAAAAATTCCGTTTCTGCTACAAAAAATGTTACAGAATATCGCAGAGAATAGCAAAAACAGTAATCCAAGCAGTGGCAAAGTTTTTCAGAACAACACAAAATTCCCTCAGAAGGCTTCCGCTAAGAACATTTCTGATCCTCACGAGAAGGGAGGCCTTCCTTTAAATAATGTAACAAATGTAGATAAATTAGCTTTAGAGGCTGCGAGTAAAAAGCCACAAGCTTCCACTATTAGTACTCGAATAAATGTACCTCCATTTTTGTTAACTTTCGAAATATTTAATAGGAATGTGCACAATTGTATGGTAGATTCAGGAGAATCATCCAATGTAATGCCATGGTCTATGTGTCAGAAGATTAATGCTGAAGTTGAACCATCCACCTTAAAAATCATCCAACTTGATCGAACTAGTGTTAATGTTGTAGGCGAATTAAGGAATGTGCTTATAATATTATCGTCTAACCCCAAATTTCATCAAGTGATTGATATTATTGTTGTGGATATTCCAGAAGTTTCTGGTTTGTTTTTAAGTAGCGAATGGTTAGAGCAACTACAAGGCTATTTCATGATAGATTGGTCTCACCTGTGGCTACCTGAGAACAGCAAGCCCAACAAGATCAAGGTAAATCGTGAACGCTACCTAAAGCTCATAGTCACAGATTTAAATGATCCCAATGAACCATTTATACCTTTTTCCAATTCACCCGAAATACAAAGGATGGATACCTTTTTCGACAATTTCATGGCCGGGATTTCTGCTATCATCAATCTAGAACAACAGTCCGAGATTGTAGCATATATGTAGCCAGCAGTTTCTACACAATGGTCTCAAGAACCCGATAAAAATCAAATATGGTCTCTTTACTTTGACGGGTCAAAGTCCAAAGAAGGAGCCGGTGCAGGTTGCGTTATTATTGATCCAACAGGTAACAAAACCCTGATTGCATGCAATTTAGAATTTGAATGTACTAATAACACAGCAGAATATGAGGCTTTATTACAAGGCCTCAGAAAAGCATTAGATATGAACATTCAAAATTTGACTGTCTTTGGCAATTCAAAAATTGTGGTTAGACAGGTAAGAGATTCTATCCACTGTCTGTCTTTGCATCTTAAAAGCTACCAATCTGAGGTATGGAATTTAATGAATAAGTTTTTTTCTTTCAACATAAATTCTATTCGTAGATTGAATAATTCTGAAGCTGATTTATTAGCTAACGTAGCTTCCAAACTCTTCCCTGCAGAAGGCTTGTCCCCAAATGCATTCTCCATCGAACTGTTGTTTAGTCCATCCGTTCCCGACAACATCACAAACTGGAGAGTCTTCAACGACGATCAACAAATTATTAGTTTCCTGCATATGGAAGAAATTTTCCAAGGTGCGGTGATCGACGAATGCACTCATGACGACAATCTGTGCGATTTCACGGTAATACCAGATCTGAGATCTCTTGAATGTTCATCAAACATGGTAAATTCGATCCTTAAATCTGTAGTTAGATTAGAAAAATTTTACGATCTTCAAGACAAATTCAAAAAATCGGTCAACTGTAAAACAAATAGTTCCTCTTTATCGTATGAAAAAGTAAACTTGGGAACTAATGACAATCCACAGTGCATTAATTTAGGGGTGGGGTGTTCTGAAAAAGATAAATCCGTGTTTAATAAATTGTTTAAGGAATTCAAATATGTTTTTGCATGGATGTATGACGACCTTAAAACTTTCGACCCTAACATCATACAACACAGCATTCCTATAAAACCCCAAACCTTGTCGTTTCAACAAAAGTTAAGAAAAATACACCCTAAGCTTGAACTCACCATCAAAAAAGAATTAAATAAACTACTGAATGCTAAGATAATTTTCCCAGTTAGGAACATGCAATGGGTTTCTAACCTTGTCTCTGTCTGGAAGAAGAGTGGTGAAATCCGACTATGCGTCGATTTCCGAAACCTTAAAAGAGCATCTGATAAAGACAACTACCCTGTCCCACCCATGGAATAGATCCTTCAAAAGGTATCTGGTTCTGAAAGACTATCCTTATTGGGTGGTTTTTCAGGATATAACCAAGTCCTGATGTCTCCTCAAGACCAACTTCAAACTACCTTCCGCACTCCATGGGGAACCTACGCTTATAGGAAAATGCCCTTTGGACTCATTAATGTCGGTGCCACTTTCTAGAGAGCGATGGACATCGCTTTCTGAGGCTTAATCAATCGATCTGTCATAGTTTACCTAGATGATGTTACTATATTTTCAAAAAACAAAACTAATCATCTAGCTCATTTAAGAGTCGTTCTACAACGATGTCATAAGTACGGCATTTTCTTGAATCCTAAAAAATCTATCTTCGCAGTAGAACAAGGTAAGCTCTTAGGATTTATTGTGTCAAGAAAATGGATGATTATCGACCCTGAAAGGACTCAAGTCGTCTCAAAACTTCCCCCTCCCTCATCCAAAAAGTCTATGCAGTCTTTCTTAGGCCAGATAAATTTTGTCAAGAGATTCGTCCCCAGTTTCTCTGAAATGGTGAGACCTTTATAGAATTTAATTAAGAAAGATGCACAATATCATTGGGGACCCTTAGAAAACCAATATTTTAATTCAATAAAAAAGGCCATAATAGACACTCCTTCTCTCATGAGCCCCGACTTTTCGCAAGAATTCACGCTCTACACTTTTGCTTCTGACCGCTCCTATGTTGTTGTCCTAACTCAGAAGAACGTTGAAAACAATGAAGTACCCATTGCCTTTATGAGCTCTTCTTTCAAAGGCGCCGAACTTAATTACCCAATGGTAGATCGACAAGCCTATGTTGTTTTTAAAGCAGTCAAGCACTTCCGATCTTATCTTTTGAAATCTAGGACGAAAATTATTGTCCCTTACCCAGTCGTCAGAAATATGTTACTGCAGAAAGAACTAGGGGAAAAGAGGGCAAACTGGGTTACCTCCTTACAAGAGTATGACATAGAAATCACCCTAGCTCAAATAGTGAGAGGACAAGGGTTATGCAAGTTAGTTGTTGAATCAGCAATAGGACAACATGAAGAAAACGATATGTCAAACCCAGGATAGCACAATCAAAATTCAATTTGTTGTGCACAAAACTCTGTCAGTTCCTGGTATGACGATATAAAATTCTGTCTTGAACATGGGTCAGCCCCCCGTCACCTGGATCCTACCAAAAGAAGAGAATTAAGGTTAAAATCTTTCTCCTTTCAGTTGATTAATGGTATTTTGTTTCGTCAAAATTTTGATGGAGTACTAATGCGTTGTCTTGAGAAAGATGAAGCATAAAAGGTCTTACTAGAACTGCACGCAGGAGAAGCTGGTGGGAATTTTGGTGGGGATACCACTGCCCATAAAGTTTTAAGAGCTATTTATTACTGGCCCACACTTCTTAGAGATGCTCATGCCTTGTGTCGCAAGTGCATTATTTGTCAAAAAGCATCTGGGCGGATACAGAAACCAGCCTTTCCTTTGTAGCCTGCTTCAGTAGACTCCCCTTTTCAGCAGTGGGGTCTTGATATTATAGGTCCAATCAATCCACCATCCTCACAGCAGCATACATTTATCATAATAGCCACAGATTACTTCACCAGGTGGTCTGAAGCTGCCGCATTAAGAACTGTGAATACCAGTCAGGTAATTGCCTTTTTAAATTCAAATATTATTACTCGTTTTGGTATCCCTGACTGTTTAGTATTCGATAACGCTTCTTATTTTGCGTCTCTTGAGATGAGCAAGTTCGCTCTAGAAAAATGACTTAAATTGAAGTATTCTACCAGCTACTACCCCCAGGGCAATGGATTGGCAGAATCAACAAATAAGAATCTCATTAAAATCATCAAGAGAATGGTATCTGAAAATCACAAAAATTGGCATAATGCACTGTTAAACGCAATCTGGGCTGATAGAGTAACACTGAAAAATGCTATAGGTAAATCTCTCTTCTTTCTCATCTATGGCAGAGAAGCAATTCTGCCACCACATATTCTTCTTCCCTCACTACAGCTATCACATAAAATACAAGAAGAAGACTTCCCCCCTTTGGAGAATTGAATTAATGCTTTAATGAAACTAGAAGAGGTAAGGGCTCAAGCTAAACGTAAGTTAGATCAACATCAACTAGTGGTCAAAACCTGGTTTGATTCCAACTCTGCCTCTGATAGGAACTTCGAAGTAGGTGACCTTGTCTTGAAATGGGACAAATTGCATGAGGGAAAGGGAGAGCATACGAAGTTTCAGAACTTATGGCTAGGATCGTTTTTAATTGCTGAGAAATTGAGTCCTAGCTCTTTCCGATTACAGAGTCTAGAGGGACAGCCAGACACCTATTCGGTGAATGGCCAAGCTTTGAAAAGATATTTCGCTTGATGACAACCCTGTTTATACTGTGCAAATATTTTTCTTTTGTTTACTTTTCTTTTGTTGTTTTGGTTTTAATTTTTCCCTTACGCTTATCAGTTTTTGCTTTTGGAAATACACATACCTGCATTAAAATTTAGACAAAGAAAATAGAAAATTCTTTCTCTGAAATGACTGCTAAAAATTTGTCTAAACATCAATTTTGACATGCTTCTGAAATTTACAGCCATGTTGAGGAAACATTGTTGTTTGAAAGAAGTTTATTGATTTCAATCTGTAAGTGAAGCCTATCATGATCATCCATTATCTTCTTACGCTGTCCCTGTTCCTTAAGGGAATACCTTAGAAGATGTCTCTCTTCTTTCGAAGGTCAGTTTTGTAAATAAACCATCTCTGAATCTTAATGAAGGAAAGTTTAAAAAATTCTTTCAAGGTATGTAAAAATACGTCTAAAATATCATAATTTTCAGCGTCACCCCGCTCAATTATATATCTTTAAAAACTAAACAAATCATTAAAAGAGCTGTAGGACGTGCTTGTAAACCCGCCGGGATACTAAATAGGTCTACTGGAAGCGAGTAAATGCATGCATGATTCCAGGACAACTTCGTTGGGGTACTGAACAAGCCCATTGGCAGTGAATCATTTTTGAGTATATGAAAATTCACAAGTATCGAATCTCTTGACCTTAAAATATCCTTTATTCTGATCTGGAACTTCTTAGCAGGATACAGATATCAGAGTGGGTTAAATGGCAACCCTGTCAAGTCTATGGACGCCTGCTGGAAGCAGTGTCTCTGTCAACAGTATTGAATATTTTATCCTTAATATCGTGACTCGCTTTTATTGAGACTGTTATCAGTTTTCATCTTTTAAAATAACCATCTGGAATTTTTATGATTGATGAAGATGTTTAAACAATTTTCTGGTTGTTTTTGAGTTAGAATTATTCTCATTGTCTTAATCTGGAATTGTTCGTTTGGCAGAGATAACTGCTTCTACTAGTGTGCCGCCATTGTTGGCAGCCATTTTGCAATTTTATCTTTTCCTTGCAAGCTTCCTACACAAAGGGTTTTGAACCCTCAATACTCGTCGCAATTCTTTAAAACAAAATGACACTATTATCTTGTGCATTCACACACTTGACTTTCGTTTTCATTTTCATGACTGCAAGCGTGAAAACCTTGAATTGGAAATCGCGTCGATGACATTAAAATCATCTTTGGATTGTTACGAATACTCTTGTTCATGTGGTAATTTCACCTCTGACTCAATAATGGTCATACAATTGACAAAACACCAAACCTTTTTTCACTTTGCATTTTGGTTAATATGGTTTCAATTTATAAGTTCGTGATGCAATGATTTTTGGTGTTTTTGATCAAATTCCTTGGTGAAATGGTTTCATAGAATGCATTAACGTTGTGATTAAGTCCTTGGTGCAATGTTCGATATATAGTGGTTATTTTCAAATCATATAAATGCTATTGTTGATTTAAACATTTGGATCGAAGTTTTCGTTATGCGATTATGTGGTAATCCATTTGACTGTTGGTTTACAATGCTTTGGATTGTGATTTGAATGATGTTATTACCAAGGTGTCATCGATTGTACATGATATTTTTGCATGGTTTCAACTTACTCTGTCACCCTCACACACATAAGCATTAACTTCTACCTTGCATTTCGGGCCGCCTCTGCTTGTTTTGGGGAAGCTGCGGGAAAATGATGTTGTGTCTACCCTGTCAAACCCTCGCCGACCACCCTGTTGACCGTGTGCTCTCTGTTATAGCTCCCGTAGTGTAAATTGAACCCCATGGTGTCCAGACTCTATTATGTGCCAGAGGAGACTACTCAGGCTAACCCCGTAATTGCCTCCCAGAGACACGTTTTTGCGTGAGCGATTCTGGGCAAACGGTTTTGAATCAAATCAAAACCTTGAAAACCCAGAACCAGAATTATCCCCTTTACCTTATCCATGGGATTTTTCCTCAGAAATTGGGTCTTTATAGAGATATGGTTCATCCTTTAGAGGTCAAATCTCAGATATTCTCCGTGGATGAAAGGTGCGTTTTGGTCTGTGTGCATTTGCTGGAATGTTTATTACCTCTCCAAGCTTGTGTCTCAGAACCCCTTTCACCCATCCATCCTTGTGCCTCAGCCTTTTGTGAACCCTTGATCAATACAAATATTTATCAAGCCATCTGTTAGCAAGTTAAAAGACAACAGGCTTTGTTCTCTTTAAAATGTTGAGGCAACCACTGCCATTGTTAATTCGAAATTATCCTAACCAAATCGTATCCCTACAGCCAAGGTATGTTATTTCAACATTTATTTTAGAATGATTTGGTTTGTTTTTGAATTAGCATGAACAATTTTGTTTTCTCTGAATTAGTATAAAAGATTTGTTTGATAAATCGAATATAGTTCTGTTTTGATTGAATTGATTCAAAAACGATTCTGTTTGTTTTGAATTAGAAAAAACGATTTTGTTTTATTTAGTAATAAAGGAGTTGTTTGATAGATCAGATACATTTTTGTTACCATTGGATTAATTTAATATGATTTTTTTTATAAATATGACCAACAACAGAATCGTGAGATTCTATTAGCTAGTCATAAAATTCTATTTTTTGTTGATTTTACAATCAAACACTATCTAAAATTGTTTATTCTTGTCCATCTACAGGTACACACAAATTTCAATGGGAATTGGATCGATTATGGAAATTTTAGAACATGCTTTTGTTACATAGTTTTGGGATTAGATTGTTAGTCTTAGGCAGAAATAGGAATCTGGGAAATTGTTCCCATATCTTTTGCAAACAGTTTTTAATATTTTCCACAAGGATTGTTTTATCATGTGGCCTTTATATACTTGTTATTTTTTGTAAACAAGGAATCACGATTGGGAGAACAGAGACTATGGACTTATGATTATACAGACTCGAATAGAAGTGGATTTGTTGTATGGCTTTAGCTTCAATTTATCTTACTTTTGTTCAAGTTTTGTGCATAACAATTTGTAATCAAATTATTGACTACTTTAGATATCGAGATTTGTTACAGGTTGATGCGTTATGATTTAAATTCTGTCCATATTTGATGTATCTCATTTTACTCACAAAAATTACTCTGTTTGAATTTAATGAATAAAAGGTTGATCTTCTTTGTTAAATGAACAACTATGTACAAATCTTTGCAGAGGGATTTATCTCGATGTGATTGTTTGTAAATTATAAAATTGTTGTTTCCATATCCTTTATCTGTTCTGTCGTTAGAAATTATGAAGCATTGTTGCTTCATGTTTACACGAAGTATTGGAGGATCTGATGCGATTTTACCTCATCAAACAATGAACGTAGATGCTTATGCACAGGACAAATAGGAGGCGATAATTTCAGGTTAGTCTGTTATTTTATTTTAATAGTTTAATTAATATAAGTATTCACTGCAGTTTAGACAGATATATAATATAGATTGTTGTTTTTATTACTTACTTAGATTGCTATCATTTCATTTCTTAGCACAGATTACTATTCTTATTGCTTAGTTAGATAGCTGTTGTTTAGTTCTTTTTCATAAAAATTATAAAAATCCAAAAACAATAGTTTTGCTGTCATAAGACAATTTACAAATGATTTTGCAAATTTCGATTAAAATTTGTATTCTGTAAATAGTGTACATATATAATTGAGATTTAATTGTATTGATAATTGAACATTTAATAAGTAGAATTATTGTTTTATAATATTAGTTAGTAAGCCATATATATATATATTAGATTTGTATATAGGTTGCAGTAGATGTTTTTCACTTAGATTAGTTTCTTTAGCTCAGTTTTTTCACTTTCCTAGGACTTAGATCGGCTAATGGAGCCGCTAAACCCATTGGAGTGGATTATTCCAAACGGATTGGGTTATTTAGACAACCTCAGACCGGATCCACCCCTCCAGTTGACGAGCGGTCAATTTCGCCCGTCAACATGTAGGTATGGGAGTTGAAGGAATCCCAGTATCTTGATGACTCGGTTCAATAATCATCCTTGTAGAATCACAAGTATGATAAATGGAGGTGTGTGTACCATGTTTAATAACTCTATGCATTTTAGAAGGCAAAGACTCGAAATGTGGTGGTAAGTGTAACAAGTGGTGAGACCGGTGGGGAAGCTGGTCTGACTCCACGATGACTTAAGAACCAAGACACAAAAAAAAAATCCGAAGCCCAACTAGTAATCAAAGAGCACACCAAAAATAATCAAACGATCAATATGCACATAAACAGGAAAGGTGGCTGAAAGGGGCCTCCCTCCGTAAAGTAGGTATGCCTCACCCAAGAGGGGCCTGAGACTCCCTGCTTAAGATCGAAGGTATCATAATGAGTTATAAGGGCCCTTGTGGTCTTAACAACTAGTCAGTTTGATCCCCCCAGAGAGGTAATCCTCCATAAAGGCCATGTGTTGTTTGACCCTTATCTGACCCAGGGTACCTGTAGAATAACCCTTGAAAGTAACTTATGTGGTACCTAAGTCAAACAACTAATCAACCACGGTATAACCGATGCGTAGGCGAACAGTCGTAAGTCAGGTCCAGCATATGGTCAAGGTAGCAAAGCCCAAAACCTTTAAATTACTGCCTCTCACAGAGGTAAGGGCACTAACAAGATGCCTAGATACGAATAGATCCCCAAAAATATCTTTGATGCTAATAAGGTATCGAGGGGATATCCCTTCAACCGACCTCAAACGACCTCATGCTTAAATTTGGTGTAAGAGGAGCCTCCTGATATTACCAATTATACAATGGATTTCTCCACTCCCTTAGTCAGACACATATGTTGATTTAATAGCCTTGGAGAAGTTTACTCACAAAATCCTATTCCAAGGCACTAAATCCTAAGCTAGTTTGTGCACCCTCGAAAATAAAATCGTTACTAATCAATTTTAAATTATAGCATTACTTCTAATGGTCTTTCTTACTCAAAAGGTGCGGTCATGAAACTAGTGATGTTATGACTCAACAAGTAAAATAAATGAATATGAATACAATGCTAATTCCTAACTTCAATTTCCCATGAATGATAAGCTTCCTAAAAATTCAATTATGAAATTCTAAATGAAAATGAAATATTTTTTTACATGCACTAATATAAATGACAAAGAATCAAAACATCAAAATGCCAATCAATGTAAAATGCCTAATATTTTTGTATTTTCAATATAAGGAAAAAAAAAATGTAAGGAATGAATAATAACTTGATATAAATACTCTACTGTGTATATATAGAGACAACCCAAGTAGGATATCAAGGAGCAAAACTCTCAGCCCAAGGTGCAAGGACAATCAAAATGAAAAGATAATGAGAAAGGCACCGCCCTAAAATTTAACCAAATAAAGGTTTCTTTTCATTCCATAGACACTTAAAAATCACTATAGAGACCCAAGAAGACTCAACAATCATCAAAACCTACCCAACAACTACCAAACCCAACAAACAAGCAACAAATGTTCATGTACGCAACTGTTCAAGGGAAAAGCACGTATATATGAACCTTGCAGAAGGACATCACGCATATGTACCCGACTGTCAAGCAAAAACCCATGTATATATGTAAAAACATAGCTAAGCTAAGGAGAAGGTTGAAAGACTCAGAACCAGAGTGAACAGAGGTTGTCAAGAAATCATATGACAAGAAAATCAATATGAATGGGAGAAATCTAAGGATAAAAACACTCCAAACTCGAAAAGGAAGATTCACTCCCTAGTATGGTCACCAATTCTATTATGAGGAAAATCTCTCTATGGCTAAGGGTAAACCACAAAAAACAGAAATGAATGCACAAATCAACTCTACTCTCAAGTATGCTATATAAACAAATATGATAGCAAGGCAAGATAAAAGGCCTACCTCGCCCAGACGTTCGTTGAAGTCCACCGTTGAGCACTTGACCCAAAGAAATATACTTGCAACTAGTCCTCAACAACCAAGAAACACAAGAATATGGTGATAATATATGATGTTATCACATTCAATAGCATAATCCATCAACATTCATAACAAATACTCCCATGGAACAATAATTCAAATATTTTCAAGATATCAATTGGACAAGAAAAGAGTATTTGTGTTAAGATATAATCAACATAAGTGAATAAGTTACATACTTCCATGTCGGCAGGGTTTGGAACCAAGAAACTAAGTTCCTTCTAGATGGGCCTCGACCACTTCAATCCTCCACCCAAGACAAGCTCATGTAAGAGAGAGACAATGGATTTCTCAATAAGCAAGGGAAGAACTTGGAAGCTGAACAATGTGTTCAGTCTTAAAAGATAAAGGGATGTAGACTCAATGTGAAGTGAATAATTCCTCCAAAGTAACTTTCCTCTCAAAGTTGAATTCTTTCTCTTCTTTTCCATAGCTCGGTTTTGGCCCATTTATAGCCTTCAAGTGAAATTGAAGAGTCGAGTTGGAATGTTTCTAGTATATGGAAGGCCAAGGATCATTGATCTTGTGTTGTGACATGGAAACCCAACACCAGTTTTCATTTTTGGGCGCATTTCTTGATGTACGCGGGCTGTAGTGGTGAAAACTGTATATACACATGTTGTATAGTAGGCAAGGTGCGTATATGTGGAAAAATTGTATTTTTAGGTCTAGGATTTGCAAAATGGGATTACAAGTCTGCATAGGGAAATGGAAAAAGGCCTTCTGTGCAAGATTTCACGGGGTGAGGCAAATCTTGGTATAACACAAAGTTGGCATTTTCTTCATCTTAGAAGCGTTCTGATGAATCATGATCTTGAGATGTTGATGATTTGACTGATGCTTTGAAAACTTCATCCTTTAGATATGGATGATCCTATTTAGTCCTCATCTCATAGGCATTCAGTATTCTATGTAGGATATCCATAGTCATTTTATCTTGTTCATGCATTTCTTTTGTAGTAGAGACTTTTGAAACAAATCTTGAGGGAAGATATATTATAACTTTCTTAACTATCATAACTTATTCAATATTTTCACTCAACCCTTTCATAGTGTTTACAGTTTCATCTACTTTGAGAAATAAACTTGCAACACTCTCATCTTCACTCATCCTTAGAATTTCAAATTGCATTCTGAGGGCTTGAAGTTTATCCAATTTTACTTTCTCGTCACCTTCATAACTGTTTACTAGTTTGTCCCATATTTCTTTTGTGGATTATAGCTGCATCACTTTAACAAAATTTGTTTTTGCAAGTCCACCTTGGATGGAATTCATAGCTCTAGCATTTATGTAGTAATTTTTCTTACCATGTTCATCAGTTAGAAGCTTTGCTAGGATTTTATAACCATCTACCACGATATTCCATATTTCCATACCAAGAAACATCAAGTAGGTATTCATTTTGATCTTCCAAAAGGATAAATTTGTTCAATTAAACAGAGGAGGTCTGGTTGAAGAAAGAAAAACATCTTGACTTTCCATATTCTCTATGTGATATTCCTTCTAGTTGTTACATTGTTAATGAAGGAACCTCACTCTGATACCAATTTTTGAAACTCACAACAATACTCAGAGGGGGGTGAATCGTTATTGTATTAAGTTTATGTATTTTTATTTTCTTCCAATCATTTAAGTTATCAGTCACGTGCACTTAATGACAAGAACAAGGAGAAATCAAAACAACACATAGAGAGAAAAAAACAACGTAGAAATTAAACCAGCACACAAGAAAAAATGAAAAACATCACAGTGAACATAGTACACCAAGATTTTACGTGGAAATCTAATGTGGGATAAAACCACAAATATTCTTTCTTTATGTTATTCTGCAAGCACCAATTTACAGTTCATCAGGAACCCACCTGTTGCAGATAATGAGGACACCAATCATATCCTGCACCAACCTGTTACAAATGAGGAGGACTCCAATCCTATTAGGAACCAACCTGATATAGATGATGAGGACTACAATCCTCTTAGGAACCAACCTGATAAAAATGACAAGGAATCCAATCCTCGGTGAGATACAACTCACCCTAGTAGCACCCTTCCACCCTAGTTTAAAAAAAAAAACCTTTTAATGCAGAATTGCAGATTTATATTTATGTTCATGTGAACAGTTGTATTATTTTTTTTCCTTAAACTTTCGCACACTGCACAATAAAAGTGTACCCATGCTTATATAATTTTTCACGATTCCATATTCATGTATGTGGATGCAAAACAATTACATTGTGGAAAAATTTTGACCACATCAAAATTTTGTCAGTTACAACTATATCTAAATAAGGTATGATGGTTATATTGTGGAAAACCTTTGACAAAACCAATGTTTGTGTCCGCCTTCCTATATGTGGACATAGAACAATTACATTATGGATGAATTTTGACCACATCAAAATTTTGTCAGGTGCAAGTGTGTCTAAATAAGGTATGATGGTTATATTGTGAACAAAATTATGTTATTGAACATTCTTTGACTAAATCAAATGGACAAAGTCAAATGGAAAAAATTATGTCATATTCCATTTCGTGCATTCCATACCACACACATCATACTGCACCATTCATATTTATCATTCTATACTGCTCAGTTTTATATTCTCACTGTCGTGCTATTGCACAATCGCACTGTCGCACTTTCACATTGTCACACCATCGCACACCATTTCACTGTCCATTGTCATAGTCTCTCACTCTCACAATTTCACGCCATCACACTATCACATTGTCACACTATCACACTCTCGCATTGTCACACCATCGCTCTGTCTCACTATCCACTATTACACTATCACACTTTCACATTGTTTCACTGTCACGCCATCGCTCTTTCGCATCCAAGGATTCTATTTTTTCCCATTGATATCAATGACAACACAGTTCACTCACAACTACACACTTTGATTTCTTCCTGGTGTCTTACCTTTATGAATACGCAGTTTCACAACTATGCTACCTTTATAACTGCACACTTTCAAAATTGCAATACCTGTATAACTGCACTATCTGTATAACTGCGTACTTTCACAACTACGCACTATGATTGTGCACTTTAACATCAATGACAACACTCGTCTCAACATTCTCCCCCTATTTCATTGATGGAAACATACACATACTATTTCTCTCCCCCTTTGACATTGATGGAAAAGGATACTCTTTGTTTGTACTGACTCCTCCTTGGACTGTGTATGCTCCCCCTGAGATAGACCTTCCTCAAAACTCTTCAAAGGTGTTATAGAAATATTTGCCTCACCATTGCTATCTTGCACATAGGGCCTTTTTCCATTTCCCTATGAAGACTTATCAACCCCTTTTTGATAAATCTAGAGCCAAAAATATATATTTTTCCACATATACGCTCCCTAACTTCTTTGCAAGATGCGTATACGATTATTGCTCCATTACAGCTCACGTATATTGGGATTTGTGCCAGAAAATACAAAATGAGGTCAGGTTTCCATGTCACTATAGAAGATATCTGATCTTTGGCCTTCCATATACTAGAAACGTTCTGAATCGGCCCTTAAGTTGCATTATGGAGGCTATAAGAGCACAATTTCGAGCTATGGAAAAAAAGGAGAAAGCATTCAACTTTGAGAGAAAAGTTACTATGGAGAAATTACTTCATATTGAGTCTGCATCCCTCTGTCCCTCAAGTCTGAACACAGTGTTCATCTCCCAAGATCTTTCCTTATTGTTGAGAGGACCTCATTACCTCTTTGCTATGAGCTTGCCTTTGGTGGAGGATTGAAGTGGTGGAGACTCAGTTGGAGGGAACTTGATTTCTTGGTTTTGAACTGTGCCGACACGAAAGTCTGTAATGTTGATACTTTTGTTGATCAATTATTAATAGAAATACTCCTTTCCCATCCTATCAATATCTTGCAANCAAATATATGATTATTATCCATGGGCATGTTTGTAATGTTTATTAATGGATTGTGTTATCTGATGTGCTAACTCATTTTATATATTGTCACTATATACTTGCACCGCTTGTTTGTTGAGAACTTCTTACAGGTGTAAATCTTTGGGTCAAAGTGCTCAATGGTTGAATGCCATCAAACGATTGGATCAAGGTAGGCTTCTTCCTTGTATTGCACATTAATTTATATAGAACATGTTGGAATTTAGTTGATTTCTGCAATCATACCTGTCTGTTGTGGTTTACCCTTGGACATAGAGAGTTTTTCCCTTGTAACAGAATTGGCAACTCCACTGGGGAGAGATATTCCTTCTAAGGGTCGAAGTACTTTTTATTCTTACATTTCTCTTTTTCCTTTGTGTTTCTTGTCGTATGACTGCTTGACAGATCCTGTTCACTTTGAGTCTGCATTTTCATCCTTTTACCCTTGTCTGGCCTTGTTTTAAAGCATATACACCCTTTTTCCCTAACAGTTGTGTATACACGCTTATTGTCTCACTACAAGAAGTGTATATACGCTCTGTTCTCTTGGACAGTCACGTATACCACTTCCCCTTGCTTGTTTGCTTGGTTGAGTGACTGTTGGGTAGGATTTAAAGATTGTTGATCCTTCTTAGGTCTCTGTAGTGCCTGTTGAGATTATCTGGGATGAAAGGAGGCTTGTTTGGAGTTGAATTTTCGGGCATAGTCTTTCTCTTTGTTTTTTATTTTTAATTCGCCCTTGGTTTCTCGACTATTTGCTTGGCTGCTTGGTATTCTGCTTGAGTTACTACTTTTATACATTGTAGAATTCATCTGTCAAGTTGCTTATCAGTCCATGCATTTTCTTTTTAGAATATTGAAAAAAAAAAAAGGCATTTTTCATTGGTTGGTATTTTTGTCTTGGAACCTTTATCATTAGCTTAGCACATTTAGTGAAAGATCGCATTTTACTTCTGACTTGCAGAGTTAAAATTGAAGATTGCATTGTTTTTATTTATCATATCATTCACTGAAAAGTTAAAGTTAGGCTTTGCATTATATCTATTTTTATTTTTATGCAGAGTCATAACACCATGAGTTTCATTTCCATACCTTTTTGAGTAATCATGGCCAATAAAATTTATGCTTTAAACTAAAATTGATTATTAATTATTTTATTGTTTAGGGTGCACACACTAGCCTAGGATTTAGTGCCTTGGAATAGGATTTTGTGAGTAAAATTCTCCAATTAAATTAAATAAACATATGTGTTTGAGACAAGGAGTTGAGAAATCCATTGTATAACTGGTAATATCAGGAGGCTCCTCTCACACCAGAGTTAATCATGAGGTTGCGCAAAGTTAGTTGAAGGGATAACCCCTAGATACTCACCTAGAGTTAGAGATATTTCTATGGATTGATTCGTATTTGGGGATCTTGCTAGTGCCCATACCTATGTGAGAGGTAGTGCTTTCAAGGTTTTGGGCTTTGCTACCCTACCCATACGGTGATCCAGACTTGTGACTGCTTGCCTGTGCATCAGTTATATAGTGGTTTATTAGTTGATTGACTTAGGTATCTCATAGGTTACTTACAGAGGTTATTCTACTTGTACCTTGAGTTAGATAAGGGTCGGACAACACACAACCTTTATGGAGGATTACCTCTCTGGGGGGATCTGACCGACTAGTTGTTAAGCCTACGAGGGCCCTTATAACTGATTTTGTTACCTCCAAACTTCAATGGTGAGTCTCAGGTCCCTCTTGGATGAGACATACCTTTGTTAGCAAGGGAGGCCACTCAGCCACTTTAGCCTGTTTGCATGCATATTGACTGTTTGAATTTTGGAGTTCTCTTTGACTACTAGTTGGCCTTAGAATTTTGTACTGAGTCTTCATTATCATGAACAATGGAGTTCCTTTTGCTCCCTCATTTTTTGCTACCCACCCCATGAAATTCACTCATTTCATGGGGATGGATCCTTCCTCTTTGCATCATGGTATGCAAAATTATGGTACTCAGTCTATTCCTTGGGTCCCTAATCATTTTTCTCATGGTATGTCTGATATGTCTTCACACTTACGATCCTCTGTCTCACCTCCTTATGCGAATACAAGTTTTTGGTTTGGGGACATGATGCCTCCTTCTTATCCCTCTCTGTTTGGTGGGATTCATATCCTTCAAACACCTCTTACGATAGGAGGTTGGAATATTCCTTACTATGAATCCACTATGCTAGAAGTAAGTGCCCAATTAAGAAATCATTCTATGTATCACACTCCATCCACTTATCCTTCTTTCGCTATGTCAGTTCCTATGAAAACTTTTCCCATGGCGGACCTCCTTCTGTCCTCCAGTGTTTCATCCAGGGGGAGTTATTTTTATAGTATGGGCAACCCCCCTCACGAATTTCCTTCACCTGGGGGAAACATATATCCTCACGTGAGTAACCCTTGTCATGTTGCTTTCTCTTCACAAGAGACTTCTTCAGTGTCTATGCCCTTACAACCCTATGGAGGAGGATATTGTCCTGCCAGACAGGGACAGGGTGTAAACCAGAATCCTTCTTGGCCTACAATTTTTCAAAATAAATCTTTCCATGCACCTTGGACTCAAATTCCACAATTCACTACCACCATAAGTCCAGTCACTATGTGTCATACTTGAATTATATCACCAACAAATGCTAGTCATGTTGGAGATTGGTCGACAACCTCTACGAGTCATGTTGAAGACCTACAACCAGCCACTGCAAGTTATGTTGGGGGCACAAGTCTAGTCACTGCATGTCATACTGGCATTATATCACCAACCTCTACTAGTCATGTTGGATATTGGTCGACAACCTCTATGTGTCATGTTGAAGACCTGCAACCAGCTGTTGCAAGTCATGTTGGGGGCACATGTCTAGTCACTGCTAGTCACACTGCACATCCATCACCAACCTCTGCTAGTCATGTTGGGGATTCATCACCAACATCTGCTAGTCATGTTGGGGATCCATCACCAACCTCTTCTAGTCATGTTGGGGATTCATCACCAACCTCTGCTAGTCATGTTGGGGATTCATCACCAACCTCTACTAGTCATGTTGGATATTTTCTACTATCCTCTGCAAGTCATGTTGGGATCATGTCACCAGCCACTGCAAGTCATGCTAGGGGCATTCATATGATTGAGAATCCTAGACGTCTCAGATGTAATCCTAGATTCCTTTGCAGGAATTACGACGGAAGTCACCTTACTCATTTTTGTCCTGTTACTGCTAGGATACCAGAAGTGTGGGGCTCACCTAAGGTCCCTTCGGGTTCTGAGGAATCTATGGTTTCACAACACTCCATTCCTTCTTTGGTTGATACAACAATCATGCCGATGCAATCTTTGGCTAACACCTCTTTTCCTTTAGGGGTTGATGCATCCTTTGACCTTGTTGTCTCACATCCCGTTCAACCTGTGGTCGTGTCGATGCAATCTTCGATCGATACCTCTCCTATGTTTAGGGTTGATGCATCTCTTGAACTTGTTGTCTCACATCTTGTTCAACCAATGGTCGTGTCAATGCAATCTTCGACGTACAACACTCATGGTTTTGGGGTGATACACCTCTTGACCTTATTGTATCACATCCTATTCAACCAATGGTTGAGGAAGTGGTCATATCGATGCAATATTTGATCGACCCCACTCTTCTCTTGGAGAGTGATAAGTCTAAGGAAGCGATCGCGCCAATGCAATTTTTGGTCGATCCCACTCGTCTGGTTCTTGTTCTATACCTTCTATGCCATGTCCTTAGCAGTTCTATTACTTCACCTTCTGAACAAGAGAGAGTTTTAATCTTCCTGAGTTCTCTCCCTCTAAATCTTGACGAGGTTCCCTTTGATTGGGATGGTCTTGTGGGGTATCCAAGGCCTTCACATATGTCTTTTCCAGGAAGAGACATTATCCTATATATCACGGAGACGATAACCTCTGTTAGCACTTTCTCCTCCTTGACTTGGAGAGATTTGGGATTTCCCAAGATTTTGTCAGCTATCCATAGGATACTTACTTTTGGCAAAAGGCCGGAATAGGATCCTTGGCCTCCCCCTTTACATGTTGATTAGAACTAAAAATGAGTCTTAGTTAAGATCTTTTCCAACTCGTTATTAAAAATTGAAAAGATCGTTGAGTGATTTGTCCCTTTCACACTCGTTAAAATTGGATTTGAAAGATCATGAGTCTTAGTTAATCTTTTTTCTGAATCACTATAAAAAATGGAAAAGATCACCGAGTGAACTTGTCTTTTTCACACTCGTAAATTGGATTTGAAATGACGTCTATTTGGCAGAATTTTACCCCTTTTTTCACACCAAGTAGACTAAAAGATATAAAAAATGACATCTTTTGGCATTAAATAGTGATTGCCTCTCATGCCCTTGCTTGCAGTATTGAGCCTTTAGCTGGTTCTTGCTTTACATTATAAACCATGGCCCAAGCAATTTGCATCCTCAACCAAGACGAGCCTTGTTTATATCCTTCACAATTTGACACCCTATACCCTAGAAGGAACATCACCCCGAGTGTCCATATCCTGCATGCATTTCCTTGCATTGAGCATAGGTATGTTCCACTGCTGGAACTAGTTTTTCTTACTTGCGACACTTGTTCCCTCCTCTGTATCATAGCATTCACTTGTTATGAAAAAAAAAAACAAGACTGGTGGGAAGGGAGTACTATATTGTAATAGGTAGCAGTCGTGTCACCTTTGAACAGAGAACAAAGTTATTGAGTCCTTGCGTCATCATAATTTTGGGTTTAGCATGGCCTTAGGAAGCTGATCTCGTTACAGAATTTTCTCTACCGACTGGTTAATCTTCCAGTCACTATAGAGAACATTATGGATGCCTCCTGCATCTAGTTGTCACATAAGTAAGTCTATGTTGTCAGATTCCACCGTATGTCTCATGCTCTTGTTCAAAGGAAGTCTATCAACTTATGTCGGCCACTCCTCAGAAATATTGAATTTGCATGCCGGCCATACCGTTAGCTTGTCTCAAAATCACATGATAATTTGGTCTTATGATGCACCCTGGCCCTACTTTCATCATTGGTAGGTCACCTTGAACCCAAAAATTGACATTGCATCATGATTCATTGACTGGGTGGTCTCCCTTGTGTTCGACGACAAGACATCTATTCACACTTTGGGATTCATGCAGTGTCTTGGATTCCATTATCCTTATTGGTGGTTTCCTCTCCTTTGTCAGCAATTTTCATCATTGGTTGCTATTCAGAGGGTATTTTTCATGTAACACTTTCATTTGGCACACACAAAAGACACACAGGGTCATTGGTTCATGAACATGTTCTTCGTCCAATCTCCACCAAATCATGAAGCTCTTGCTTTGTTCCTCGTGTTGAATGATGAGAGATTCCTTAATGCTCTCCTTTCAGCAGGTCTCTTTCCATCGACTTCAGCTCATATATTATGGATATGATACCTAGAGTTCTATGAGTACCTTGAGGCTTGCAGTCATTAGTGGCAGGCTCTCTCGCCATTGAAAGATGGGAATACATCAATGTCTCCTTATCAATGGATCTCTCAAGTGTTCGACACCAAATCCTTTATTAACATTTGTAGAGATGTACTCGATGCCTTGATACCTACTTTCATCATTGGTAGGTTGTCTCATATTTGTTAACGGTATACCTCAATGACCAGTAATCAAGCGATGTCTCATTGTGTTCGACCTCAACTCATTTATTCACATGATGTAGACTTGCACCATTAGCGGATTGTATTGAAGACTTGAAGACATCACTTTGTGGATGCAACTTTCCTAAGTTGTTGCTTCCATTTCATTGGACCAATACCTATTTGACTTCAACGATCATGGGATATTAGATTGTACTCCATGGTATACATATATCTTCAGATTGATTTTGAGACTAGTTTCACTAGGCCTTGTTCATCACTGTGACAACAAAATGCATGTAACCACATTTATACTTGCCTCCACATGGCCATGAACACTTATTGGTATATTTTCCACATGGATCTGCATTGTATTCTTGGCAGCCATGTATGCAAAGTCAGTACATAGTGTAATGAGAAATTGAGTTCATCTAGATGGTTCTCTACCACTCCACTTCTAGGTTATTTATAATGTATTTCAGCCATCGCAGATACTCCTCTGATCTCACACATTAGGGGGCATATGTTATAGCAAGAATTTCCTCACCATTTCTATCTTGCATAGAGGGCCTTTTTCCATTTCCCTATGCAGAATTATCAACCCCTTTTTGATAAATCTAGAGCCAAAAATATATATTTCTCCACATATATGCTCCCTACTTGCTTTCCAATATGCGTATACGCTTGTTGCTCCATTACAGCTAGTGTATATTGGTATTTGTGCCAAAAAATACAAAATGAGGTCGATTTTCCATGTCACAATAAAATATATATGATCTTTGGACTTCCATATACTGGAAATGTTCCAACTCGGCCCTTCAGTTGCATTCTGGAGGCTATAAGAGCACAATTTCGAGCTATGGAAAAAGAGGAGAAAGCATTCAACTTTGAGAGAAAATTTACTTTGGAGAAATTACTTCATATTGAGTCTGCATCCATTTGTCCCTTAAGTTTGAACATAGTGTTCATCCCCCAATCTCTTTCCTTACTGTCGAGAGGACCTCATTACCTCTTTGCTATGAGCTTGCCTTTGGTGGAGGATTGAAGTGTTGGAGACCCAGTTGCAAGGAACTTGGTTTCTTGGTTTCAAATCGTGCCGACATGGAAGTCTGTAATGTTGATACTTCTATTGATCAATTATTAATAGAAATACTCCTTTCTTGTCCTATCAATATCTTGAAAATATATGATTATTATTTATGGGCATGTTTGTAATGTTTATTAATGGATTTTTCTATCTGATGTGCTAACTCATTTTATATATTGTCACTATATACTTGCATCGCTTGTTTTTTTAGAACTTCTTGCAGTTGTAAAGCTTTGGGTCAAAGTGCTCAATGGAGGAACATAATCAAGCAATTGGATCGAGGTAGGATTCTTCCTCGTATTGCACATCAGTTTATATAGCACATGTTGGAATTGAGTTGATTTATACAATCATACCTGTCTGTTGTGGTTTACCCTTGGCCATAGAGAGTTTTTTCTTTGTAACAAAAGGATGTTGCATATATTTCAAACTGAAACTATCCTTGAGGTGAAACTCACTCTTGTCATGCTATTGTTCTTGGTCTTTGTCAAATGGCTCAATAAACCTACCATATTCTTCTTAATATATATTTCTCCCCCTTTGGAAATAATGGTAAACGAAACTTCCCTACTAACTATGCACATCCTGAGAGTGACTCCCCCTGAGGTTGGGTAGCCTCAAACCTGTAGTGAAGGTTTATATGTTTGAATGCGGAGTGGGAAGGACTCCCAACTTCTCTTTGAGGTACTCAATAGTGTCCCTAGGTAATGGATTGTTAAATATATATGAAATTTTCTTTTTGGAAGGAACATATTCTAATTTAACCACCTGATCTTGAACATGTTCTCTAATAAAGTGATATTTGATGGGGATATGCTTAGTTTTATAGTGTTGAATAGGATTTTTGGAGAGATTGATAACACTTGTGTTGTCACACATGAAAGAAACATGTTAATCATAAGGAACTTCTATATCCTTAAGATTTGTATTTATCCATAACACTTGTGTACATTGAGATGTATATACTTTTCTTCAACTGTAGAGAGAGAAATATAACCTTTTTTCTTGTTGAGCCAAGATACTAAACAAATGCCAAGGAAAAATCCATCTCCACTGGTGCTTTTTCTATCATCAATACTTCCTGCCCAATATGCATCTGTATAAGCTCTGAGAATAATATTTTTGGTTTTTGGATACCACAGTCCATAATCACTAGTGCCTTGAAAATACCTGAATATTCTTTTTACTGCAAGAACATGAGCTTCCTTGGGATTTGACTTAAACCTTCCTACCAAACCAACATCTTGCATGAAGTCAGTTCTTGAAGCTATGAGATAAACTAGAATTCCTATCATGGATCTATACATGGTTTGATATACCTTTGAAGCATCATCGTCCTTGCTGAGTTTTCAACTGGTAGTCATAGGATTTCTTACTGGTGCATTGTTTTCCATTCCATATGTCTTCAAAATTTCCTTGACATATTTACTTTGGGAAATGACAATTCCTTTTTTTATTGATGAATTTGTAAAGAAAGAAAGAAAGAGAGTTCTCCTAACATGGACATCTCAAACTCTTGTTGCATTACAATTGCAAACTTCTTACTCATCAACTAAATATTACTACCAAAAATAATATCATATACATATACCATAATAATTAACAGATCATTACCTTCAGCCTTGATGTATAAATTACTATCAACAACTCCCTTTTTGAAACCTTGTTGGTGCAAATACCCATCTAATATGTAATACCAAGCTCTTGGAGCTTGTTATCCCATACAGAGATTTGTTTAATATACATACATAATCCTTTTTGTTATTTCGCAAAAATACTTTTGGTTTCTCCACATAAACTTCTTCCTCAAGGTCACCATTTAAACATTCTAATTTTACATCCATCTAATAAACTTTGAATTCTTTGTAGCATGTAAAAGCCAAAAAAATCCTGATGGATTCAATTCTTGCAACAGGGGAATTTTTTAATTCAAAATCCACTCCCTCAACTTGAGCATACCCTTTGAATACCAATATAGCCTTGTTTCCAACTACATGTCCATATTCATTCAACTTGTTTCTTTATACCCATTTAGTTCCAATTACATTCTTTTCTTTTGGTCTTGGAACAAGATCCCATGTCTGATTTTTCTCTATTTGGTCTAGTTATTTATTAATAGCTTTGATTCAATGGTCATATTGGCTTGCTTGTAGACAAATTTGGGGTTCAATCATAGACAACAATGCAAAGTTTGCATAGGTAGATGAATCTATAAGTTTTCTTATAGTTAGTACAATTGTCTCCTTATTTCAAAGAATTTGACTTTATGGATAATTTTTTTGAACATACCTTGATGGAGTCTTTGGTTGTGATGTTTCCATTCTTTCCCATTCTTATGAATCCTCTTCTTCATGTTTCCCATTTATGTTTTCATTTTGTGGTTCATTGTTTACTGGTTCTTCATTTGATTCAACATGATATTGGAGTCCCAATGACTGAAATGGTTCTTAATTTACCTTTACATCTCTACTCTTAACTATCTTGTGGATCCTTTTGTTATAAAATTTGTATCCTTTACTTCTGGAGGAGTAGCCCAACAAGATTCCTTCATCTAGTCTTGAATCAAACTTTCCTAATTTATCCTCATTTATTTTAGTGTATCATTTTCTTCCAAATATTTTGAAGTTCTTTAATGATGTTGGTCTGCAATGCCACAAATCATAGGGTTTTTTGATCACTGTTTACTCTTATGTGTACTTTATTGAGGATGTTGACAATAGTTTGAAAAGATTCTTCCCAAAATGTTTTGGGCACTTCTGATTCATCAATCATAGATCTCTCAATTTCGTGAACTATTTTGTTCATTCTTTCCACTACTCCATTCTACTGAGGGGTTCTGGAAATAGAAAACTCTCTCTTGATCCCATGTTTTTCACAAAAAATTGTTTAATTCATCAGATGTGAATTCCCCTCCTCTGTCTGACCTTAGGAATTTGATTTTTAATTCCATTTCATTTTCTACTTACACCTTGAAGATTTAAAATTTTTCAAAATCCTCAAATTTATGCCTCAACAATCCCACCCAATCCATTCTTGTATACTCATCAATTAATAAAATGAAATATATTTCACCTCTAGGGGATTGTGTACTAGTAGATCCACAGAGATTTGTGTGAATCAACTCAAGAGGTTGAGTGGTGGAGTCTTCTCTTTCCTTGGTGGAGTGCATCACACTTTATATCATCGTAGTATTGATATTGTTTTGTGATGTTGTTTGA
Organism: Picea mariana; assembly: GCA_032191745.1. Classification (NCBI taxonomy): domain Eukaryota; kingdom Viridiplantae; phylum Streptophyta; class Pinopsida; order Pinales; family Pinaceae; genus Picea; species Picea mariana. The sequence continues at coordinate 44,829 of JASDQU010011614.1, read as the reverse complement.
ATCATGAAGAGGCTAAGAATTTATTAAATGATTGTCACTCAGGAGCTTGTGGAAGTCATCTCTCTGGGATGGCTATAGCCCAGAATATATTACGTGCAAGTTATTTTTTGCCATCCATTTTAAAATATTGTATTGAGGTCATAAAAAATTCCCACCTTGTCAAATATTTCAAAAGAAACCATGTACCCACCTTGATTCACTACAACCAATTGTCACCATCCAACCCTTTTCCAAATGGGGCATTGATTTCATGAAATGTAATCCTACCTCATCCAAGGGGCATGGTTATATTATCATTGTAGTTAATTATTTTACTAAATGGGTTGAGGCTATACCTACATTTCTAAATGATGGTCAAATTTCTTCTCTTTTCGTATTTAACCACAACATTACTAGATTCAGAGTCTCATGAGCTATCGTAACTGATCACATATGTCATTTCCAAAATCAAATGATGAGTGAGTTGTGTACCAAATTTGGCTTTCAACATGAAAATTCATCCCCATATTATCGTCAATCCAATGGAAAAGTTGAAGGCATCAACAAAGTCTTGAAAAACATGATTTAATGCATTTTGGGGGTGAACAAGACCAATTGGAATTTACAACTCTTCTCAGTACTCTGGGCCTATTGGAATTCTGTAAAAACTTCCACTGGTTTCAGACTTTTCCAACCGATATATGGGTTAGAAGTGGTGTTTCCAATTGAATGTGAAATTCCATCTCTTAAACTAGTTGTAGAGATCCTTCCCAACACCTATGCCGAGGAGGAACGTTTCTTGTATCTAACAAAGATGGATGAGACCCATCATGATTATTCTCTCATTAATGGGACATATAAAAAATGTATGAAAACCCAATGTGATAAGTCTGTCTGGCCTTGTGTTTCACAGAAGGAGATATAGTCTTGGTCTATGATCAAGACCATGATAAACTTGGAGCAAGCGATTAGAACCTGTGTGGCATGGACCCTACATCATAAAAAATGTTCTACAAAGAGGTTCCTATGATTTAGTCGACTATGATGGAATCCATCTCAACGCTCCTTGCAATGGGATCCATATGAAAAAGTACTATGCTTTTTAAATCTTGCATGTGTTCTTTGTACATTATTGTACCATATGTTTTGGTTTAGTGTGTCTTTACTTTTGCATGTAAGAGTTTTTTTTCATACTTAGATTCTTATACAATATTTTTTTCTTGAATGCATAGATGCCAACGTATTTCCCCATACATTTTAGATTTGAATATGGTGCTAGCCGACATACCCAGAACTTAGCTTCTGCAACTTGGACCATTTACCATTCTAGTGAGTTGGTAAGTTGAAGAGGGATTTGTCTTGGACCTGCGACCAATAATGTTGCATAATATCATGTTGTAATTGGAATTTTGACCGAGGCCACCTCTCTTGAAATATCTCAGATAATCATTGGTCTTGATTCCCAACTTGTGGTTCGTCAACTTAATCGCGTTTATACTATCCACAATCCAATATTTCTACATCTCTATTTGAGGGTTCGTTATCTCAAGAGGTTTTTTGCTTACATAGAATACCGTCACATATCGAGAGAACTTAATTTCATTACATATTCATTAAAAAATTATATGTTGGATTGGAATCTCACACATAGATGAATATTCAAAATCATAAATCATAAATATAATAAACATCACATCATTTAAAAATAAGTAGCTAAGAAAAAACCCATATATCTATATATGTGTTTGTGTGTGTGTAAGTAGCAAAGTGTGCCATAACATTGTCCAAAAAGTACATAGAGGGGAAAAATGTGGGCTATTTTTCCTATACATCATCGCAATAAGACTACACTAATATAGGAGACTCTACTTGCCTCCCTATACTACATTGTGATCATAGTAACAAATCATTGCTCTGGCCACTCTCCGTAGTAGATGGATAAGACCCTATGGTACCCCCAATGTGTGCCTCTATAGGTGATAGGGAACATCGTGTAATCTCGTAGCAGGGACACGCATGGTGAGCCCCCCGAGGTTCCTCTCTACCTCGTATATTCCTCCTACTCTACCACCTACCTATACCACTTCTTGAGAACCGTCGGGTTGTTCAAATGTTGGCATCCCAACTATACATGCTATCCATCTGTCTGCATGAAAAAAAACAAACATGATTAGATCCCTCGTTGTAGAAAAAAAAATGCATATACCATAAAAATTAAAAATACTTTTGCAAGGTCACATACCTGATGCATCCCAATGTGCCCCTTTAGGGAGCACTAGGTTCACACTATCTTTGAAGTATACCATGGCATATGGATAATCCTCCACTATCAAAAATTGTTTCTTCCACCACGCAAAGAAATCGACGGTGAAAGTAAAAGTTGAAGGATCATTTCCTAGCCAAGGTGAGAGGCTAGTCCACCTCTCCATCTTGGGCTCAAATACAAAACTCTCTATCAAAGAAACATGTGGCTACATTAGAGGTATTCATTCGAGGAAGAAAAATACAAGAAATTATTTGTAACAAAATTGTTTCTGCCTCCCTGTTCTGCACCTAGAAATTTGGTCTTTGATATTTGCCAAAACTCTTGTGCACCAGTTAAAAATCTTTGGTTCAAGAAATTCAACTACATGTCCCATATGAGATTTGGAATCTAGGTGAGGGATAATGCTTCCTACAAGTTTAGTGATAGTGAATAGAATGGCTTGCAACAAAAAATCTCTTACATCTTTGATTGTGATTCTACCACTTTCTTTATGGGATCCCAACCTGCAATACTGCACAATGTAATCATCATTTTGCAATGTTATAGTTTGATGGACATAACAAATGATGGGTTCCCCTCATTTAGAGAGTCCTGTCAGGAAATATACATCATCAATATCAATCTCCAAAGATTGAGATCCCATTTATAAAACATGTTCATTAGCATCCCATATCCCTATCAAGTGGTCCAGGAGAATCACTTTTGTCCTTATGTTTTTTGTCTTGATGAATTTTAGCAAGCCACAATTTCAAAGCATTTCCCTTGTTTGAGGGTTGTTGTAGGAAAATCTGCCTGCGGACAAGTAGATCGACCTCTAAGACTTGACCTTAACCCTAGACAGAAAAGTGCTTATCATGGACACTAAATTTCTTCCAAATCTATCTAAGCCTAATGCATGAGAAGGAAGAGTAACAGAAGTACCTTTTAACCGACGTTTGTCCCTGCACGCTCCGAGTTGCGCTCCAATCTTTTTCTCCTCGTTGATGTCTGTAGACAAATCAAGATGTGACCACTTCCTACTCTATTGACATTAGCTTGAAAACAGATCTATCACTGAATGATAAGTTCATGTAGCATCAAACACAAACTAGAAAGAAACAGGATAAGCATGTCATATTAATGAGAATAACGACAGTAGTACTTACAATCGTAGATGCGAATGCGACAGCTTCGTCAGATCCTCTTCGTCTAACCCTTGCCTGAAAGATCCACAACCTGGATGGCAGCAGCTGCACTGATGATTCTTCTCTAGCTGACTGCAGATTTCCTCCAAGATCATAAGTTTCACATACACATTTCTTCCCTCCTCTCTTCACCATTAGAGCTTGCTTATATAGGTTGGGAAGAGGTTAACCACCCAAGTTATGTTTAGAACCAGTTAAGAACCTCTTCCTTGGTTTGAGAGATCTTTTGACAAAACCAAGAATTCGAGCTTAAAATCCTCCCAAACTCGAATGATTCTCCCCTTATCTTCCTCAACGGGCTTAACAATTCACCCAGAATAGGGAGCGCTCTTTGAAGAAGGCCACAGAGCGTTATAACGCTTCCAGAAAGGGCCCTAGAAGTGCCAGCGCTTCAGAATTGGATAGCGCTCCTGCAAAGGGGTGGAAAAGCATTGTAACGCTTCTCAGACATGGTGGAGGGGTGCCAGCGCTCCTCAGGTAGTGTTAGAGGAGCGTTCCCCTTCCAAAACCTTGATTATGAATCCCTCCAAAGTGTCAAGAGATGTTTGACTTCAGTAGACCAATTTTCTTCCTTCAAACTGAGTAAATGAGGTGTATTAAGTGTCTCTGTGATGTCGTCATTAGGGTAACATAATCCAAAAGTATTCACGACACCCTTACAACCCACTTGTGACATTTGCGACAAGTTGTATAGGAGTTGCGACACTTGCGACAAACGAGAGGTATGTGCGACACTTATCCAGTTGAGTAATTTGGATGTGTAACA